>CAEGAE010023796.1:0-15766 GCA_903067095.1 Girardinus metallicus | reverse complement strand
GGAGAACATGCAAACTCCGTGCAGAAAGACCCCGGGCCGGGAATCGAACCCAGAACCTTCTTGCTGCAAGGCAACAGCTCTGTGCAGCCCATCACTGGAGCATTGACATTGACCATTTGATGTGTAACAAAATGTAATGTTTAGTTACTAGTTTCTCAGTTGGTGATTGTATGATGTTTTTGACTTTATTTTTGTGTTTTCAGACTTGTTACTTCATAGAGCAACAAGGTGGAATGTGCTATAGAAGAAAACACACTCACACATACACACTCTACTTTTTCTTCTTTTTTTCTTTTTCTATACAAACTACACTAATAACTACGATAGGAAAGCAGCGCTTACCCAAGTGATCCAGCAGAGGAAGAGGACAGAGATTCGTAGGTCCAGGTGGAGTGTCTGAGACATCCAGAGAAGGAGGAGGTGACTAGATTTCACTGTTTAAAAGTCCACTTATTATTATTCATTTTTAGCTAGCTTCACTTAGCCCCAACCCTTTTAGCATACAGAGCAACAAGCCAACCAGTCAGCTGGTGGCAACTGTGGTTGCTGTCATTTGGAATAAGACAGGTATAATCTATAATCCACATCAGCTTCATCCATCCATTTTCTGTACACCCTTTGTCCCTAGTGGTGCCCATCTCCAGCAAATGTTCTGGACGAGAGGCGGGGTCACCCTGGACAGGTCACCAGTCTGTCACAGGGAATCACAAAGACAGACTGGACAAACAACATGCATACACGCCTAGGGAGAATTTAGAGCAACCAATTTACCTAACAGGGAGAACATGCAACCTCTGTGCAGAAAGACCCCGGGCCGGGAATCGAACCCAAGACCTACCAATTGCCCCACTGTGCAGCCCTCCACATCAGCTTGCCATATATAGTTAATATATTCTACAGTAGGCTGCTTATATATATTTATACAATTTCATTTATGTTTTCATATATATAAAATATTTCCTATGAACACTATATCTTAACATATGTTACCAATACATTTTTCCATATAAATCGTAATACATATATTTTGGGATATATAAACACATACATTATATATTCATGTTTACTATATATAGCATATATGAAAAGCAATAATCATTTGTTTATTCTGTACTATATTTCAAAGTATTTCATAAATATATGGTATATTCCATAATACATTAATCATATATAATGCATTTAAATGATTTATCAGAAAATGTATTGTGAAAATAATATATTAGAATACATTACAATATATCTTCATTAATACATTAGTAAATGTATTTTCCTTTTGTAAAGACACCCAGAAAGATTTCTTATGAGAATTATAAAGAAAATATTTCTACAGTTTTAGTAGAAATGAATTTAAATTAGTATTTTTCATAGATATAATGCCCTTGATAATCAAGTGCCATCATATATCAGATATATTATTTCCATATGAACCTGGTAACCTGCAGCTTGCTTTTTGGTAACAAATATGTCTCCCCTTAAAACGTTATACACACTACACAGTCTCTGCACAATTATTGGGAAAAGTTTAAAATATTTGCAAAAATGCATCTTTAACAAGAAACCAGCTTTACTACAATTCCCATCATCAGAATTAATGACAAACAGAAGGGGAGAGTTCAACTGCAGAAGCATAATTACTGTGTTGATAGCTGACCCTTCAAAAGCAACACAAACTAATGTGTATTCATAACGGTCAAGCACAAAGAGCCAAGGTCAGACTATAAGATATTCCACAGACACCTACACAAAGAAACACTGATTTTAAAGCGGTTAATCTGCACTTTGATGGCTTGAGCCTTTCACAGTGTTGTGAAACAATGTACAAAAAAAACATGTGTGGTGATCTTCACAATAATCCTGACCTTTCCTTTGAGGAAGGTCAAGCAAAGCAAGAGTAGGATGAGGATCCAAGAAATAACAATAAATCTGAGTCATTTACATTGTCCTTCTTCTGGAATGCAGAACAGTCGCATCGGGGGCCACAGCCCCAGCACATGGTGTGTGTGTGTGTGTGTGTGCCACCAACTGAGCCACCCAGCGGCCCTCTGAGCTGCTTTTAGCTGTCTATCTTGATTGAAGGTCTTCCTCACTTAGGCCCTTTTAAATGGGAAGCTCTTGTTATCAAGTGGCAACAGACAATGCTATAAAGTTTTCCTTTTCATTGCTCCATTTGTATCATGCTGGGTTTGGACTTGACCTGCTACTGCTATATTTTTACCTTAATCCTCCCAAAGTTTGCTGGCAGCGTACACTTTCGGGGCAAACTTTTATGCAAATTTCAAATTTTCATCTTGACTTTGTGTCTCTGGGTTTTAGTTACGACTGTAGGGATACGTGCTGTTTATTTTTTTTGCCCCTAAGGTCTTGTTTCAGAAAGCGGGGGTAACAAGCTCCGAACAGAAGGCAGATACTCTGAATAAATCTACTCAGGATTTTAGGTTTCAGAACAGGAGACATCAACAAAGTAACTTGATTCTGAGTCAAGTTACCTCTGAGTTAAACGTGAGCGGGAGAATGTCACCATGGCAACAAAGAAGCCTCAAAGTCCACATTTCTTGCTGATGAAATTACTAATGTTAATGATGGCATGGAGAATATCAAAACATATTTATAAAAAAAATACTATTGGAAAAAGTAACTACAAAGTACAGTTGCAATAAGTTTTAAGAGTCCAATTAAATATTTATGGGGTTATTTTTAAAGAGAGGTTTGAAGAATGGCATCTTACAGGTATTTTTAAGTTTTTTGGAGGGGAGGGATGCTGAGATGTTTTAAACAGTTTTTTTCTGTTTAATTTTTACATTTAAGGGTTTGATTCTGCATAAATCAGTCATGTTGATGTTCTCTGTGTGTATTTTAACATTCGGTCTGAAGTTGTGTGCAGAATGAGGAGAGACTATTTTGACTGGCAGAAACGGTGGCAGATGTTATTCAGACATCCTGACACATTCTGTGTATTCAGCAGGATTGACAATGCAGGCTTTTACAAAATCTTTCTCCTGTTGGGCTGTGACTCAGGCCCCTGTGCTCCCCAAAAGCCTGAATTAATAAGTGAAAGCAGCACCTGTAACAAGGATGCCAGAGCACATTAAGGTTGTAGCCCAATCCCAGTAAGCAACAGTGAGGGTTGCAGTCTGCTTCAATGAAGAGAACTCGGATTGGGAGAACTGGAGAGTAAATAGAGGTGGGAGGGAGCAGACTTTGAAAGGATCAAACTGATACCATTGTACATTTTGTGGAAACACCACATGTGAGCAAAGTACAACACAAATAATAGAAAATTCAGAGCAACAACATAAATTCCTTTTCTTTTTTTAGAAGAAGAAATATGAAGTTACTGAGAGTTTAGGAAAAAGGGGTTCCCATAAAACCCTAGCCCTACAAAGCTTAGAAAAAACCAACCAAACAAAAAAAAACAAACAGATATCAAAGTTATTACATTTGGAGTCGTTTTCTGAGACCCTGCCCCTGCAGTGTTAAACATGGAATATCTGTAGAACCTTAATTCATGGCGCTGTCCAGTAAGTCCAGCCCCAGCAGCTGTCATTTTAGTGCATCTTTCAAAGAATGGAGAGCTCTGCAATTTTCATTATAAGTACACCTCAGCTGTGAGACACATATTAATAAAACAAAAAAAGGGAAAATCACATTGTATGATTTTTAAATCAATCATTTATGTGCCCATGAGAAGCCCAACAGATTTACTTCAAACTAGAATTTCATTGATTAAATACTTATTTTATTATCTGCCAACCAGCAAGAATTCTAGGTTTTACAGACTAATGACCTGGATTTACTGCACTCGCTTGAACACGTTGAACCGTGTAGAAGACACACGTCCACACTCTCAATCTAGCAGACTCCAACCTTTCCACCATGGACAAGACCAAAGAACTGCCTAAGGACAACTGGGACAAATTGGACCTGCACCAGGCTAGGATGGACTGCAGAAATAAAAGCAAACAGTTTGGTGAGAAGGCAACCACAATTGGTGTGATTATTAGAAAATAGACGAAACTCAAGATCAACATCATTCACCCTTGGACTGGGACTCATCCAAAATCTCACCTTGTGGAGAATCAATGATCATGATAAAATGAGGGATCAGCCCAGAACTACACGGGAGGATCTAGTCAAAGATCTGAGGAGAGCTGGAACAAATACTTATTGTCCCTATTGTACATACATAGTATGGAATGGATGGGTGAATTATTGTTACAAGTTAAAATATTTTTCAAAGACATGGGAGCCCAATATATTGGGTTCTAAAATTGACATCAATGTTCGCTTTTGACTTTAACAAAGACTCAGATGGTGCTGACACATTAGCCTAAATGAGGATTGCACAATAACAGCTCAAAATCGATAAGTGATTTCAAGGTTCACTCTGAAGCTTCCAAGTAAAACCAAACCTACTAACAAGATAATGATCATTTAGGTTTTACCTTGTATTTTGTTGTAACCATAAGTAAGCACACAATGGTATCACTATACGGGTGTTCTGTAAGGTTTGGTTCTCATACAGATTCTCATGGTATACCATAAATGAGTAATTTGAGTAATAATTTGATTATTCAATTTGTTTTATTTTATTTAAAGTTAAGCTGTTTTAGGATCAAAGGTCACCACTACATCTCAGAAAGTGAGTTATGGTGCTTGTAAGTTGATGGAATATTTTTACTTCAAAAGTATTGTAACCATGACTTCATTTTAAAGAATGTATTAATGCAACTGTAAAACTGACAATTATGTAACAGTAAACAGTGAAAAATTGGGATTATAGTCTCCAGTAAAATGACAGAATACAATTTTTACCCAACCATGAACAATGGACATGCCCACACAAACATATAATTTAGGTAGAGAAACAAGTGACAAACAAACATGGTTGTAACAGTAGTGAGGCTCACAGCTTTACCTGGGACATTTGGTGAGGCATTTTTGCCTCTTCAGCCAACATAAAGGCAAAGAAGGTACGCAAAAAAGAAAAAACATTTTTGAATGAGTCATACTCTACATTCAAGAGGAAACCGTCGAGAAATTGACGTTCACTTCTCTCTTCACAGTGCAGGAAATTATGGTAAGCTCTATAGCATTGAACTGTGTCACAGACAAACATTAGCAATTGGGTTGAATTGAAAACCGCCACACAGTCCACGCCTCTTAATGGCCCGATCGTCTGTGCAGGCCGCCTGTCCATCTCTCAGGGCTGTGCAGCTAGAGCTCTGGATGAAGCAAAGCGGCTGGTTGTTACCAGGCTATAAGGGTCAGATCTTCTAAGATAATAGAGTGATAGAGTGAATGTGCAAAAAATGAACGAGTTTTGTAGGAGTCTGTAAAGGAACTTAGAGAAGGGGGGGTACTTTTTATTTGTTTTTTCACTGGTAAGGACCACAACACAAAGACATATGTTTAAAGATTTATTGATGAATGGAAGAGGGATGAAGGGATGAATGATCTTGATCTGGTCATCTGGAAAGAATGATGTCTTCACTTGGCAGGTGAGGACTCTGTGTGGGGGTTTGGTGTTTGGAAAATGGTTCCTCTTATTTTCCCCAAGCCAACATGGGACCCCCCCCAGATGAAACCTGCAGCAAAAAGAAAAAGCAAAGCATGGTTATGAATGAAGAAGGATTAAATGAAAGAATTAAAGGGTAAGGGAGGATGGGTGTGACAAAATGTAACAGACTGAGATGAGTGGGTGAGCAGAGTATAAATAGGCCGCCTAGAAAATTAGAGCGTGGTTTGGGCGTGGCCCTGCTCCCCAACCTAAGTCAACACATTAACTCCATATCTTCAATATCACTTTGGTGACAAGATGGGTTTCTACTCTCCGGAGGCTGTTAATATTATTTTTTATTTAATAAAATGGCACAATATTAAAGTGTTTATGATTGTGGTTTTAAATACTGTCACCACTCCGGCTGCACAATCTGTCCTTTGGCCTTTGACCCGCACAATTTGTGGAACATGCAGCAAATATAGCATCCAAACATGAAGGTTTGATCTCGTATGTCAGGTCTGTGACCTGAGTGAAGTCAATCAACTCGACTGCGCTTGTACAGCAAAAAAAAATAGTTTGTGCTGCTTTTGACTTTGAATATATTAATGAAAGTTTAAAGGTCAAAAGATCAACTAGCCCCCCCACTTTTACTAAATCAAAATGACCTTTAAACCTTTATTAATATCTTCAAAGCCAAAGCAGCACAAACAAAATATTTTGTTGCACAAACCAGCACAAATGTAGTCAAGTTGATTGACACCAATTTTATCTGATTTGAAGAAGCTGGTTGACCTTTCATGACCTCTGGAAACGTTTCTTAATATATTTAAAATGATATTGGCACAAACTCAATGCTCTGTAAGTGTGTCTTAAATACATTCTCCCCACTGACAATCTTTAACCATTTTTTCTGATTACTTTTCACCAAACCTCTATGACCACAGAGCATTTGTAACGATAAACCCCAACTGCTTAGTCGGAGGTTCAGTTCCTCCAGTAAGGGGTGTTTACTTCAGGACAAATTGTGACCAAAGGTAACTGGATTTATTTACAGTGGCCATCGGTGATGAACTGATCACTGAAGGCTTGTTTATGACCAAATAAATTATTGAAAAGGGATGTGATCCTATGGACCCATTTGTGTTTTTAATAAAGCTGATGATGATGATAACGATGAGGATAGTTCAGAAACATAGGCATGTATGGGCACAGCGATGGATAAAGCATGTGACCCATAATACATAAGGCCTCAGTCCTTGACACAGCCGTCACAGGTTTGAGTCCCAGCCATGTCTTCACCCTTTCTCACAACCCGTTTTCCTGTTGATTCACTATCATATAAAGACCACTGGAGCCAAAACAAATCCTTAAAAAAAAGAAATATGTACAGAGCTCATGTGTGGTAAGTTGTAGTGTATAATTTTGCAAAATTGTCCTTTCATGAAAATATTCTGAGGCACTTTACTTGAAAGGTTGTGTGTGGCCAGTATGGTCCTGCACTCCATTTTTGGCACAAGGGGGAGCAAGCAACTCAAGACACCCAAGGAACAAAACATTAGGTTCAACATATTTCATTCTAATCCATCACCATTGGTATACTGTCTCTTTTAGATAAACAGGAGTCCACAATTGTCCTTTAGTCACCAGGTGAAGGGCAACGTTTGGTACTGTGAGCCATTGATTGAGCCCCACTTGTTGTGTTGCACATGAGCGTAGTGATCTCTGCAGCGCACTCCTCAGGCACACAGCCAACTCTGGACCGGTGTTCTGAGGCTCCTCTCCGCCCGATCATCTGCGCGGGCCGCCTGGCCACTTCCTGCGGTTGTGCGGCTAGAGCAGGGATTCTTGCTTCTAAGCCTGGATCACATCTATGGTCGTCGCCCACCATATCAGCTCTCCTCTTCCTTCTGCCTGAGCTCGTTTGATGTGGCTTCAATTACTCTGTATGAGCAGCAATTACTGCGCGCCGCCTCATTATTAGACCACCAGGTCAGAGTGTCTTTGAGGACTTAAAGGAGAAAACAAAAATACAACCAAATATCAAAAATCACATTTTCCAATGTGCACAAGATTGGCATGACACTGTCACGTATACACAACACCTGTAATGAACATTAAGTCGTAAATGTTTATGACTGTTGTCATTGTCAGTCAGTAAATAACAATACAAAGTTGACATTGTTTCAAATGTGTGTTATGATGACTTGCCATTAACTAAGAAATCATAATCTTTGATAAATATATCAGGTATAATTATCAAACTTTGAAAAGTTATGTAGCTTTATGTATTGATATTAAATTACTCTGTCATTTGTTGTTAGTCTTAAAGTGATCCAAGATCAGTTGAACATGTTGGCATAAATATATTGTAATTTTTCTATTAACTAAAAATTGCTGTTTGTGATACGCCAGAACTCATAATTACTTCTGTACTGGAATGTACAGAGTAAACACAGGAAGGCTAACTTTACCTGAGTTGTTGTTAATCATATTGTGTTTGACTAGCTCTTCTAAATGCTAGCAGAGCTATTGCTACTGCCACCAGTGCTGAATGTGAACCCACAGACCAACACCGGACTGAAGGCCAGACCCTAAACAGCCCTTACCGGACACAGAGCTATAGAAGTACTTACTGGATCACGCAGTCGACCAGAGGTAAGTGTCAGTCATTGTTTCATTTACGAAGCAGAAGGTGGCAGCAGTAGCAGCAAACACCACCTCCGACAGCCAACTCTGTCCTCTTCCTCACCTTCATCACCTCTTGTGATTTCTACATTCCCATCGACTTCAACGCACTGCTGTTCAATTTGAAAAGGCTGTTTTGGCTGGATGAACCAAATAGATGTCATTTACCCAGAATGCATTGCAGCATGAGTGACAGAGCGACATTCATGTGACAATATTTTATTAAAATTTATAAACACTAAACAGCCTTCAGTATTGTTACTGTATTGTTTAACATCTAAAATAAATATTTCTCAAATAAGGTCTATTGTTACAACTGATCATGGATCCCTTTAGCTTTCTTCATTCTACAGTATTACAGCAAGAGGCCTACAAAGCACTTATAAACTTTGCATTTGAAACATTACTTAAGGCAGTACTTCTGAAATAGTGGGGTGCGGCCCCCAGGGGGGCATGGTGAGCTGCCAGGAGGGACATGAGAAGCACAACTTTATAATTGTCTTTATTCACACTTAACTGACAAACAAGCCTCATAAGGACCAATCAGTCACACCATGCGGTGTTATGTGTTAGGAAAATGGTTCTGTCTTACAATGTATTAAATACAAGGCCACCCACAAACACACTATTCCTATCTTTGCAAGGCATTTGCATTGACATCTATTTGGGCCCCATAGAAAGCAGTGAGTCATCACAATGTAATTTATTTGTTGGAAAAAATGGGCCTTACAAGATGAGAAAGGCTAAAACACATGTGCGCACACACATACAAAACCATGCTTGTGGACAAAAAAAACTAGCAGGTATGGTTTTGAACTGTGGGACAAACAAGGATTATGTAGAGAAAACCCCATAAATAGACTGGGAGATAGTCCAAACAAAATGCCTGGACGGGTTTTATCATTTAAGCAATTCATAAATATAATAATGGAACATGATCCATAACAAAATTCTCAAGTGTTTTATTTAAGTCATAAAATGACAAGATAATAAAGACAGTTTAACTATGAACAGCAGTTTATTTTACAGCTGAATCTTTGGCTCCAATAAGAACATTTGATATGAGCAGGTGTCCATGTTAGCTGTAAACCTAAGAGAGAATGAATAAAGAGGATATATTATGACTGGGAGTGGGAGCAAAAAGCACAGGATGGGGGTTTGAAGAAATGTATTGTTTTTGAGCCAGAGCAGTGTGCATTCCTGAGAGAGGACAGTGTTGAACAGATGTAATCAGCAAGTGTGAAAGCAGAGGCAATAACTCCACATGGCGAAAGGTGGAGAAGTGAATCTGTCTCTGTCAAGGTGCGGAAAGTATGAAAAAATGAAAACTAAGCAAGTTGATAAGGAACCAAGAGGTGAAGTACAGAATATTGAGAGCAGGAAGTAGGCATTAACACAGGTATATGACTGCACTCTCGAAAAATACACAGAACTTCAACATCTCCAAAGGTTCAGTAACTAGTTGCACATCCCACCTACAACCTATGTTTTAAAGCCTGCATCATACGCCTGCACAAACATGAACTCCACTTGTTTAATATTATATAAATATTACATTTAAAATTAGAAACTGATTAAACTGACTAGTTATGATAAGTCAGTTGAATGAATTTATTTGAAAAATTGATGAACTTGGAAACTGTAAGGTTATAAGTTGCAGCTAATTCTAAAACCCACTGAAGCTCAGGGATACATAGTTATTTCCAGTAAATTAGAATGCATTGTCAGATTGAAACATGTATGAAAAACATATTTCTCAGCCCACATTTCTGCATTAAAAATGTTTTTTTATAGATCAGATGCAACACTGTAATCTTAAATATCATGTTTTCATTAGCTGCAAAGGAATAATGATCAAAGTTGTGGCTGAAGTAGAAAGTCACATCAGTTCTTTCAACCATTCAGAAAATTTGATTATTTAAAAAAATGTAATGAAATGTATTTCTCTATCATGCTCAGTTACATCAAATATTTTCTTTAACTCTACAATACATGTATATCAAGTAAATTTTGTTCAGTTAAAGAAAAAAAAAAGACAGCTTTGCCTAAAGTCTGGATGGTTTCTTTATTTCCCTGATGGATATTCTGAATGTCAGAACTGAGGGAACTCATGGGGGATTGAAAACTGAATCATTTTTACATATCGGCCTTCCAGCTGTAATAATAGACCAATGATATGAATTTATGCACCTTTTAATAAGCGATATTCCAGCATCACCTTCCTCTGCATTCGATACTGTCACACAGAGCTACGCAATATTCATGTTCAAAAATCTAAATCTAATTTTGAAATAAACTACAATGTGGAATGACTAAGAGAGCAAATCTCTTTGCTTATAAAGTGTCATTTTTAAAATACATGATCTATTCGTGCTGTTGTGTTGAATTATTGTCTCAGTGGAGTTGTTACCAAATCATTTTCTTTATTTCAGGAAATCTAATTACAAGTACTTCAAAGTAAAATACATAATTTTCTGCTGAAGAAATGTACAGTACGATATTTATAAAGACTCCTTTTACAACATCCTCAGTTTCTATCAGCATTTCAGGCAAGAACTGAAAACAACACTAACACATGAACCGGCATGTTAAATGGATGTCTTAATTCCCTTTAGAAAGAAAACAAGGATGTGTCATATTTACAACCTCCTCTCCATATTTTCAGGAGGATTTTGCACCAACAACAATAACAGGGATGGAAGAGGTTTGACTGTTTTGGCACTGCAAGCCAAATGTTTGGACAAGTACAAACAAAAGACTTTCACTTAGAATATTGGTCTTCATTTCAGACAAGGGCAATAGCAAAACATCTAATACAGTCTGAGTCTGTACAGTCAATCACATGACATGATGGGAGAGCTGCAGCAGCTGTGACAACAAACAAAAAACACTTTGGACTCATCAACACAGTTCAGTAGTTCTTCTCCAGCACAGGGAAATGAAATCCTTAAAACAGCCACAAGATTTTCAACCAGAGATAAACCAAGTACATGACAAGACACTTTGTTTATGGGTGGATGTTTGTGAGCTAAATGTAGGCAGCAACAGCACCTCCTGCTTTCAAGTTTAATTGTAGACATGTAGTTTGATCAGTCAGTGCTGATATGGTTTTATAGGTACCGAGTTTTTAAATTGCTGTTGGGAGAATGACTGAATTACTTTTTGAGGAGGAAACAGTTTTTTCATTCAGACGCACCTGAATGAAAATGTCCTTGAATCCTTCTTATGCTCCCAGTAATCCTCCTGTGGGAGAGCACAGCAGTTCAGATCCATTCAGACACAACAGGTCAATGGATGTTTTGACGAATAAAATGCACTATTATTAAAATATTTATTCCATGAAATTTTTCATGATTACATGGTAAAAAAAGCTAAATTTAATTTCTTTATGTGGAACAACTTGAGTGTTCAGCATCATTTTTGTTTCCTCTAACTAATCTCATCCACAGTGGTTCATGTACCATGACAAGCTTTCTATTTCTTCAAACACTTGACATGGGAGCTGAACTCAAGACCAGTGATGAGCATACCAATACGTGGTTTTTATTAGAATCAAACCAGTACATAGAGAATAAAGAGGAGCTGGAAATGCTTTCTGACATCAGAAACATGACATCATCAGCTTTTTCATGAGGTGCCAGTCATGTTAAACCTTTTGCCAGTTGGTCATGTAGTGTCTGACTTTTTCAGGTAGGAAATGGTTCCATGGAGTTTGTGGTGCCAAGCATGCATCAGTTTACACACACTTTATGGGCATTTTGTATTCACTCAGTGGATGTTTCAAAACCAGGATTCTGCTGGAACCTGAGAAAGCTCCTTAAACTCCTCTGATATGGAATGTTCAGCATTCCCATTTATTCCTACCATTTTTGTGTATCTTATGCAGAAAGTCTTTAAACGTAAACAGCATTGATTGACCAGTAAATTATATGATGAAATATTTGCATTATCTACCATTTTGCTGATGCAATGCCTCAAACAACTAAAAGTGTGCAGAACCAGTGGTTCAATAGTTTTTCCCAGCATTATATTAAAAAATAATAACAATAATAATAATGATGACAACAACAACCTCTATTTCAGTTAGAGATTAGCAACTGTGCAGAACTGGAGGCCCTGACAGCAGCAGAGTGTTCAGGCCATGGTGTATCCATAGCTCCCACAGTGCAGAGCTACCAGCAGTCGGTCTCGGAGAACCTCCTGGTTCGGATATTCTGGCAGTTTCAGCATGTTGATGCTAAAAAATGAAGGAAAAACTGACAGTTAGCAGGTTGATTGTCATGGTAACAGGTGTGGCTCAAATGAAGTCATGAGAGAAGCTATGGATTGTCAATCCCTCCCAGACATCTTTGAGGATTTTAAAAAGAGCTGCTTGATTTACTATGATGATGATGATGATGATGAAGATCTGCACCAAAGGAAAATCCTTTGTCCACCAAACTGAAACCCCTCCCTATTCTTGGAGGTGTTTGATCAGATGTCTTCACTAAGCATCGAGTTTAAAGGTGCTTCACGGATGTCAGATTTGTGGAAGTGATTTTCTTCCACATCCCCGATTTTATGGAGTTATAAACTAATTAGAAATGGAAAGCACATGCAAAAATATTTGGTTCTTATTTCCACCAAGCCTTGAGTGATGTGCAGGATGACTTCAGTGATTGTAATTTAATAAGGGTCTTATTTTACTTCTGCCATACTAATTCTTACTTATGTTCTTATTTGATAACAATTATTAAAAAGTTGCTTCAGTATTGTGTTTATCTAAGGAATTGATTGTTAAATTGGCTTAACTGCCTTTTAGGGCAAATTTAGGTTTTTTTTGTACTGTAGAAACATTTGTTTTATTATTCTATTACTTAATTACAAACTAAATTAGTTTTTGAAACAGTGAAATGCTCTTTCAAGTCTTTCTTTGTAAGTTGGTTTATAACCCTAATTTTTTTTTTTTTGCAAAATTCTCAGAAACATTCCCTTTTTTCTCTCCCTGAAGCCAAACTCCTTTATGCTCCTGTGTGTATGTGCGGTGATGCGTTTGCCTGGAAGAAGCTCTTCCCTCTGACTGTATTCAGATGTGCTAGTTACCATGTCAGGGAAGGATAGAAACACAAAGTGCCTCAGGGCTTTATGACAACCAGCTAATGAGCTGATTTAGTTTAAAGACATTTAAACTAAATCAAGTAGACAATTCAAAATGTTCAGTTTTACCATAAGTGCTGGCTTTACTCAAAATACCAATGTAAGCTCAGTGGGTCTAAAGGCTCAGGAGAAATGGGTGATCTCTGACCTTGTTCTCCAACACTGAGTCTCTCCATTGTGTTGAATTTTCTCATGCACAGAACAGAAGGACCAACCGCAAGAATAGCAAAAAGTGGTGTAGCAGTAAGAGCTGTTGCCTTGCAGCAAGAAGGTCCTGGGTTCAATTCCCAGCCTAGGGTCTTTCTGCATGTTCTCCCTGTGCATGGTGGGTTCTCTCCGGGTTCTCTGACTTCCTCCCACAGTCCAAAAACATGACTGTTGGGTTAATTGGTCTCTCTAAACTCTCCCTAGGTGTGAGTGTGTGTGTGCATGGTTGTCTGTTTCTGTGTTTCCCTGCGACCTGTCCAGGGGGACCCCGCCTCTGACCTGAAACGTTAGATGGAGAAAGGCACCAGCAACCCTCCCGACCCCATTAGGGACAAGAGTGTACAGAAAATGGATGGATGGATAGTGTAGCAGTAAATGAGCTGTAGCATCATTTTACAAAATGAAGCCATGAATATCTATGAAAGTTATTTAAGGCCTTTTGGGTCCTGCCTACTGAAAACAGATTGATCAAACTGCATTTCCCAGCACAGTGCTGATGGGATTCTGCTGATATCACTGACATTAGACCACTTATTACTTAATCCACGCAGGACGCTGAACCGGTAGGAAGCATTGATTCACTTCCCAGACCTGCTGAACAGGAAGACTGTGAAGCATAAACTGAAGAAAGCTTTAAAGTGGACATATCATGCTTATAAAGCCTTCATTTTCACATGTAAATCATTCACTTGTGGTCTATATAAAGTAGAACTGCAATGCTTTGGTCTGAACTCCTGGTTATTGTATCTCCACTGACGTCCATGACCTTGTTTAGCAGTTCCACAACAAATGCTGTGATGTCATGGACAAGAAATCATTATAGTGAATAGAGAAAAATTAACAGACTGAAAAATATAAACCAAAAAGAGTATAAAGACCATCTCCTAGCAAAACGTGTGGAACTTTGCAGCACTGCTGGCCGTAAAGCGAACAGAACTCAGCCTCAGCTTGAACTGGGAGCACAGGTGCTGACTTACTCATGTTGTTGCTGTATTTAGTGACTTTACAGAGCTCTCTAGTGACCATTTTGTCCCTAAGAAAGCAACACAAATCAAGTCTAGCAACTTTCTCTGGTTTATTATTGAAGACTTTGGCAACAAAGTGGTAAAGCCCCAATAGTACTGCAGGTACAACGGGTGGTGAGAGCTGCCATGAGCTCCTCACACCTACGAAGTATTTGCTGAGAGTGGAGGACACCCACTCCATTCAGTTTACACATCACATGCACAACGCTGCTGGTGATCCCATTCTGGATTAAAAATAATCTAAATATAGTTTTTTTTATGCTGTGCAATGTTGTTTTTTAACCCAAACTGTCGCACCAAAACGAAATACCTTCATTTGACTCACACAGCCTCAGTGTTCTGTTAAATGATAAATAAGGTGGATAGAATACAAAAATAAGGGACACAATTGTTTAAATGTATTTTTTAAGTATCTGATTGAGATTCTGTATTGAATGAGACTCTGAATAAATGAGTCGGAGGCAAAAAAATCATCCCTATTAAAAATTATGATCACCGCAGATGTAAACCCTTATGTTCAAGTTTTCCCCCAGTGTGTTATAAGCCTGGCATCCTGCATGGCAACAGAGCTACCAACTGTGCCACTGTGCAGCCCGGCGTCAAATTGTTTTTCAGTCATGTTTGATGCATACAGTATTTTTATAATGGAAGATAACAGTTAATTGATAGTGCTAAAAATGGCACTAATGTGCCTGAAAAATACATAATATCCCCCTTTAATCATAAATGTTAATTTTTACATAAGCCAACCGTTGTACCAATCCTTGTTGGATACCTGGTTCAACTGAAAGAAAAGCAGTTTCACACTTTGCTCCGTGAACAGAACAGCAAGTAACAGGCCAGGAAAGGCCGTGTTGGACTTGTAAATGGGTTCCTGGTGACCCAGAAGCAAACCAAGACCATGAAATGTTAAGGCAAATGTTTAAAATATTGCAGAATAATTCTAAATCAACTAATGTCAAGAACATTAAGGTAAAATAAAGAGGAATATGAAGACATTATCTTACCAAAAGTCAAGAGAGTAAAAGAGACCCCATGCGCAGAATTGTTCCACCAGTGGAATGTAGATGTGTGAGAATATAAAAGAATTGTCTCTGCTCGCTCGCGGTTAATGTTTTTGGCATCGGTGGGCGGAACCATCCAGTCTTCTATCACTACACATCATTGGCTACGTTCCCTGTTCTTCTGTCAGTGGGCGTATAAATTCCAGCCT
>CAEGAE010023788.1:0-172954 GCA_903067095.1 Girardinus metallicus | reverse complement strand
AATAAAACTCTGCTATTTTTTATTATTCAAATATTTCGAAAAAATCTGTTTTTTGTATGTATGTATGTATGTATGTATGTATGTATATATATATATATATATATATATATATATATATATATATATTGTTCAGTTTCCTTTTAATCTCTCATTATACGTCTCTAATAAAAAAAAAAAGAGGGGTCGAGTTGTTCAGAGCTGACAGGAGGGGAAACTGGATCACTGTTCCCAAACTCATTCTGCTGCAACATCCTGCAAGGTAGTTTGCTCAAGGTCAATGAGAAGTTACAGGTTGATGAAAGTGGAAGGCTCTAAAATAGTGAAGTCACTCTAAAGTGTAATACTTTTGGTTTTTGGAAAAAAAAAAGGTAGTTGGTTTTTATGCAGCTTGAGAAGATGCATGCGTCCCTCAGAGCCTCACCGAGGTTCAGTAGTTGATTTCCAGCTGCTGGCCGACCTGTTGATTTTTACTGTCTGTGATGTGAATGTAAAAACACAGAATGGTACCTATAAATAAAGCCAGGCCACAAAGAGATATAGCATGCAATCTCTTTTATCTATACATCCACCCATCAAGAGGAGCCAGCTGAGGTGGCTCGGGCATCTGGTTGGGACGTATCCCTGGTGTTCTGGGCGCGTCCCACCGGGAGGAGACTCGGACGAAGGTCTAGGATCACTTTGGCTATGACTCTTGATTGGTCTGTGAACACCTTGGGATTCTCTTGGAGGAGTTGGCCCAAGTGGCTGGGGAGAAGGAAGTCTGGGTGTCTCTGCTTAGTCTGCTGCCTCAGCAACCTGACCCCGGATAAGCAGAAAATAATTTATGGATGGATTTCCAAAAGAATGCCTTCATTTCCAAATCCGGCATGTTCTGCGACAGACAGGATTGGACTTTCAAAAAGTCTAAAACGGAGTCAGATTTCTGTTTTCTGCCGCTGTCTGTTGTGGCAGCTTGACTGAGCTATTGATCCTTAAAGGCGTACAGAAGTCTAGATGCTTACCAGTTTTTGTTTGTACATGATATGCTACATGATGGTGAGGCATTTTCTCCATCTGCTAATGACTATATGCCTATATCTTCTCTATAATGCGATTTTCAACTTCATCTTACTTGCTTATGAAGTGTATGAACATTAGTCTTTTTACATTGTAAAAAGTATTCGCTGCAAATCGGCGAGTAGAAAGCTGCCGGTCCTTATGATAAATGGCTGCTATCCATCGTCGTCTTCTTTTATCATCTCATCAATAGATGACGAGTTTGCACAACACGCTCTGACCGTTTTTAGAGTGAAATCAACTTAATAAAAGCGATATCAGTTTGATTTCACGTTTGTGCTGGTGGAGTGGGCCACTTTCTTAAGAGCGTGATGAGCAAAGGGTCAAGACAAAAAAATGACTTTATTTGGCTTTTTGGCTTGATCTCTGCATGGGTCAGTCAGTGGGGACAAGATTTTCTGCTTTTATTATCAGCAGTTTCTCTGTCTCAGGGTGTCGATAAGAGCCCAGTTTTCAGTTGCTTCGTACAGCCGAGTGGTTCTTCTGACTAGACCACGTGATTGAAACTTGAAAATATCTTCCTTACTCTGTGACTGTTTCCACATTGAAGACTTTTGTTGCTAGTCTGAGCTCGTAGTGGTTGACAAATGATGCATTTACTGACCAGATAAAAGATGGGATATCTTGAGTTTCCGGTCAGCCGCTCACAGGTCTTGACCGATTTAAGCTGAAAATTGTCTGATTCAGGTCACTAGGTGATTTCTTGGTGCACATGAGGTTATTTGTGGCTCAAATTGGATGCAGGATTGATTGGGAAATCCATTTCATCAGAAAATTGGATGAACAGCCACTTCTTAAAGGTGACTGAGTAAATTTTTGCATCCTGGAATGACGAACCATCTAACGAAAAGGTAACCATGCATAATGTTTGGCTCTTTAACTGGAATGATACACTAATTGTTTCAGCTCCATGAACTTTAGATACACTTGTTGATTTTTTTTTTCTTGTTTGAAATGTCGCAGCTGTAAAGCTTGGAGGTCACACACACACACACACACACGCACACACCTTGAGTAATAGCTCTCTCGATCAAATTATGCATGGTGCCTGTGGCTTTGATTAATCCCTCCTCTTGCCATCATGAATGTATGCTTGCTGTTACCAATTGATTACTGCACACTGCTGATGAAACTCAAGTGAGTTCATGTCGTAAAAACGATTTCAAACACGCCGTTTTAGAGGGAACAAATTCAATTAGTTTCGTAGATTTCCTAATCTATATTTCATGTTCATCTTTTTGATCTTATTTTTTTCAGGGTTCATTCAAAATTAAATATTAGTAAATCATTTATAGATGCTCCATGAAATAAAAAAAAGTCCCCATGAAACAAAAAAACTAAAAATCACGTGGTGCTTCATAAGTGTTTTTTTATTTATTTTTTTTATTTCTTTATTTTGCTACATTTATTTTGAAAAGCTTTTCTATGGATTTCAGACTGCTATTTTTCTCATATCTATGTAGATAATTGGGTCGTTAGCAAAGATGTCCATTTAAAGATGATCAAACTGTTTTGGTTGAATCAAACATGGCACTTGTAGAGGAAAGAAGTGCAAATGTATTTATCTTTAAAAAGTTGCCTTTAATTCAGACTTTTTTTTAAAATCATTAACAATTTAATCATTTCAAATTAACCCACATCAAAGAAGTTTCAGATTGTTATACAGCAACAGGTTTAGTTTTTAAGCTTATTCTTGCATTTAACCTTTTAAACCCCAAAATAGAGATCCAATTATTTTGCCTGAAATTCTATTATCAATTGTTTTGCCTCCTAAAAAAAAAAACAAAAAAACTAACCTCAGAAAAAAAGAACCTCAAAAAACACTCAAATTCCCAAGAGTCCAAGTTACAGCCATCATATAATGTGGTAAACTTTTGTTATTGCTGTAGTATAGGAAACAAAAAGTTGCACATTGACGCATGAAAAATTCTGGAATGATTGCAGTGAGAAATGCCATCAGTCATAGTTGAAAGGTTTACCTGAAATAAGGGCTGGGATTTGTTATTAATAATCTTACTTGATTAATTACAAAAGAAATTAAATGGAAGTATTTAATCAAGCCGTGGAATGTAAACATTTTGTCTTAACTGCAGCTTAAATAAGAAAACAACAGATATCTGATGCAAAACTTGTTTAACTTTGTGCTTATTTAACTTTTACTGTGACAAGTATTACTTTTTAACAAAATAAGATTGAAATGATGTGATTAAATGATTCAAATCCGTTATTTTTTTTTTTTTTTTATAATCACGTCCCACCACTACTTGAAATACCTGCAAGGGAAATGTTATGGCTGCAGGGAGTAAACAGAAGACCACTGATGATTCCAGGTGGGTTTGAAAAGACATTTTAATTCAGCCCTGCTGCCTGAAGAAAACGGTTTGTTGCATTTCCATTTCCAAATGGAAATGCAATCATTAGTATTTCTTTTAGATGGTGGTCAGACTGGGGACAGTGTGGAGACGCAAAATGCATATATACGGTGCAGTGCTGGAGAGGGCAGATGCAAAACATGAGTTTATTGACTTGTGTCGTAATTGGAAGTGAAGGGACCAAAATGTCTGTGTCTTTGAAACGAGATGCAGTTTCATAGACCAGACTTCTACAGACCAGAGGTACTTATGCCAAGAAAAGCTTCCAACCTAAAATCCAATGCGGCACGTTAAAAAGCGCAAGGATGATGGACGATTTATTGTCTTGCTTCCATCTGGGTGATTTTTTTTTTTTTACTGCTTTTGTTGGGCTGCCTCTCTGTTATCCCACAGTCTAATCGTGATAATCTCCAAATGGATTTATGGAGGGGATGAACGTCCTCAGCAGTCTTCTCAAAAGAGCAGGCGAAGAATAAGTAAGGTCGGGGTTTGAACCGCTGAAGGACGTGGCTTACACAGTACTGCTCCTGGTTTCGGTCGGTTACAGCCTTACTTACAAGCAGTAAACAGCTCCGTGGAACTGGTTGGGGGATTATAGGATTTGCAGCACTAAGCTACAGGAACCCAGCCCAGTGACCCCATGCTCATGTCTCCTCCTCCTCCCTTGTAACAATCCACTCTCTTCTTTTGGCTGCAGGGTGAGCCATATGACTAAGATCAGAGTTCATATGGGTGGGATAAAGGAAGTTGGAGACAGACTTTGGAGCTTTCAAAGATTGAACCAATCGAAGGGTCTCCCTTTGCCATTTGTCCACAAATCTCCAGATTTTACACGTGTCCCAGAATATCGCATCCCTTGTGTTAATTAGTTGATAATGGGACAGTGCAATAACGTGTGTCTGAATCCCACGATGGGAAGACTGTGGAGCTGTCGGCAGCAGACTACAATCTGATTTGGCCCCATCAGCAAAGTTGAGCAAGCGTTGCCTTTAATTCCACTTGGAGACAGTCTGGAAGTTAATTGAGTCCCAGCAAGGGGATGGAGGTCATTGTTGACTGACACTCCATGGGGCGTTTGTCTCTGTCAGCCTAATATCACACTGTGAAGTGACTCAGCAGAGAGCGAGTCCTCAACCCGGCCGGCCACGCGCCTTTAACTCAAACTGACAGTGCTCCAGCTCCCGTACATACCTTGCCACCAGCAACTCTGCTGGAAAGCTGAAGTTTTCCTTTTGGTTATTCTGCTGTTGTCATCATGGGCAGCTGACATCAACCCCCAAGGACCGAAGTGAAAAAGCAAGCAGTTCATAAATGGCGGATTCTTTGAGCAGGGTCTCAATACTTCTCTTGTCCACAGCGTCGGGTCTTGTAAGTTGCTAAATTGGATTCCTGATTGTTCTGCTAGCTGGAGAACAAGTTTTCTTCTTGGACTATGTTGTTGTTGGATTTTTTTAAAAGATGATTATTGTCAATTTAATTTGATAATTGTGCGAATTGGAATTATGAAAAGAAATTTGCTTAATGGAAACTCGCCAATTTCAAAAAGCTCATGTTTTGCATTAAAAAATTTGCACTGGGATGGGGTGGTTTATTGGCTGTATTGAAAATAGTGTATTTCGAAATTTTAGACAAAGACAACAGTTAGTGGTAAGATGATGGTTTGAAATGTTTTTTAATGCCTTATCCTGTGAACAAACTTAGTCTTGTATGATTTAATTGTGCTTTTTATTTAGTGGAAATACTCGTCTTGCAAAATTGTGTTTTTTAGACAATTGCAGAATATTGACATTTATAGTGGAAATGCACCCAGTGTTCTTTCTTTTCTTAATATTAAGATAGTAAGTGTCAAATGGCTAAACCTTTGATACTTACTTTTCATTTTATCACAGTTTGAAGAGTTTCTTCAACATTTTGTGTTTTTAAACTTCAAAAAAGGCTATGAGCAGCAAGAATAGAGAAATTAGTTCCTTTTTTTGCATGTGGTAAGGAAAGGAGCACAGTTATGAGTTGGGAAGTTGTTAGAGGGCCCATCTGATGCAGCATACATTACTGTAGTAACTGTGCCAACTTCAATTTTCTGATCAATCACACAATAGTTGTAGGACACTACTACGCCAGATTGTGGGTGAAGAACAAGCTGCAAGAACAGAACGTCCATTTTTTTTCTGTGCACAGACTTTATCTCACCTTTTTCAGGAGGATAACAATAGGTTCTGATTCAAAATTTATTCTACTGGAACAAATATATCTTTTGATGATGTGTAGCAAAGAATGCTCACCTGATTTCATTGACGAATTGCTCACTACATTTATGATACCTGTGAAAGAGTCGCATCATTGATTTAGGGTGTAATGTATCATTCCCCATCTGGATGCGTGAGGTAAACAACGCTGTCCATTTTAAAGGTGCCTGCAGTACTACTGTTTCAGAGAAATTATTTGTCACAAAATAATTTAATTGCATTCTGTAAAAGTCTGAGAACCAGACTTGTTTTTAAAAGAGAAAATAAAACATGTAGAGCAGCAGGTCCAGTGGACCATGAGTCTACGTTTCACTAGAATTTGGTTAAAACCAGGACTGAGACTTTAAAGGGACAGTATTGTGTAAAATTAACTTTTGTTAGCTCTACATTATGTTATAATGTTATTCACTCATCAAAAATATACCTGGAGTGTTGCTTTGATTCTTTCTTGTCTGTTTAAAAAAATCCTTTAATCTCCCTTGGCAACCATTCAGCTGTGCAAAATGTCTGGGTGGACCTAACTCTGCCCTGGAGGATAAAGCTCCTCCTGGAGCTGCGGTTTCAAAGCTTCCTAGCTTCCGCATTACAGATCAGCCATCACCTGAGACTTCCCCACTAAGCTCCTTTAGACTAGCCAGCAGCAATTAGCAAACACCTGCTGGAACTGCGTATCTGTGGTGCTAATTATACAGGCTACTTTTCAGTGTAACACTCTGAAAATATTGTCAAAGGGTTAATAGTGGAGAGCGATGTTGTGATGACTTCCTGAAGTTTTTTAAAGAGATGGAGGCCCGATTTCAATCCGCTAAATTATGACGTCAAAGCCATATTTGATATATTCAGCATTTTCATAACAACTGAAGGAAACGTAGTTACTTGATTGTGCTATAAAATGGCTCTATACTTCTCCTTTAAAACTAGGGCCAGGACTTTAATGTGTTAATTTTGATTAATTAAGTACATAGTTAAATTAATTACTAACACATTAAAGAATTAAATACAATAAATTGTTTTTTAAAGTAATATCAGTAAGTTTCCAGCTGGAACCATTGTATAAGCTAGTTTCTGGTCTGCTCACAAATTCTGCGCACAAGCGAAATCTGTTAACAACAACAAATTATTTTAACAATTGTTAACTTTAACACGAAGTTTTTATCTGTTGCCAATTAGATCTTCTACCGACATTTTAAAGTTAAAGTCAGTATGATGTCACCATCGCTGCCAATTGATGTGTGCATGCTAAATTCCGACAGCCATTGTAGGAAGTTTTATTTGCTCGCAAAAGGGACTCTGATGCATTCCTATCCAAGAATGCACGAACCAACCTGACATGGGTGGTTTTCTCCTGAAAGATCAGATGGGATGCCTCCAGGAAGATAACGAGCAGCCCCAACAGCCCAACGCAAATCCTCGAGTCAGAAATGACAGAGGGGGGCTCATTCCTAATTGACTGATCATTACCATAACGACATTGTGTTTACTGCCAGGCTGTTGTGACCCTTATTGGTTCAGGAAATGGACCGCAATAAGGGTCGGCAAGAGCCATCAGATACAGGCGAAGATATGAATGGAGGAGAGGGGGGCTATTGGGGGATCTGAGAGGGGAGAAACGTGAGCAGTGGGGAGGTGCAGACGACGGGACGGACGAGGGACAGCAGAGACGAACAGAAGGGAAGATGAGTCATATCACTGCAGCAATCCGGGCCCTGATTGAGATGTGAACGCAGAACCTGCACTAAGACTTTTAGGTTTAGATTTGTCTTGGCAAATGCTCCGCAGTTTCATCCCTGATGGAGGAGTTTGTGCTGTGCTCCAAGAATAAAATGTTCTTACCCATAAATCTCTCCAGAAAGTGAAAAGGCTACATCATCCTGTTTATGAATAGAGCAGAGTTGTTGTTTTTTATGAGTTAAACTCTAAAGGTGGGTGGACCTGCATTGCTTAAAAATACCCAGCCCTGCATGCTGTATACATGTGGCCTTTACTTGCCTTTTTTGTTCTGCCGCTCTTCCTTTGTAACAGTTTCCACTCTAACTTCCTGCTGGGCCAGCTAATCCTGCCACAAATCGATTCTCTTCCTCTGCTGCTCCATCTGCTTTCTTCATCCACGAGTCTCATCTTCATTCACATTGTTGGCGTCTTTAGGTTAATGAAGCTCAACTCACACAGCGTTACTGTTACATCTGGAAAGATGAAACATGAGGACATGCCGAACATTTGTAATGCGATCAAATGTAAATATTTTAAATGATAAAGACAACGGGATTGCATAGGGATGAATTTGTGTCGATATGAATATCCGATGTTAATATTGCTGTTATAGTCAATAACTGATCACTATCACATGAGCAACGTCCTTCCCCTCCCCTACAGAAACAAATGGAAACATGATGGAAGTAGATATTTTCTGTCAATATCAGCCCAGTTCTACTTATTGGTCTGATACCGATATGTTACAAAAAAAAAAGCCTACCCTCCGACGCCGATGTTTTGTTTTGTTTACTTGATTGTTATATGATAGACCACCATAAGGATTTCCCCCCCAGTTTCAAGTCTTTCAAAGCTTCTCATCTCACCAGCGTGAGGGTGGGCAATAATCACGAAACCTTTATTGTAAGAAGTTTAATTTGTCGTCACGATAAATTTGAATTAACAAAGTTGAATAAAAAAACAAAACTGGTGATATTATTGGAAATGTTGTTTTTACTATTTTCTCCACTGATTGTTCCATGAGAGCATCAATAAATGTCACTAAGTTCGAAAATATAATTAAATGCAGTAACCCTTTGCAATATATTGATATAAATCACACTTCTTTAAGTAACTGGTGTCCTGATTTTGAATGGGAATGTCAAGGATAGGCCTGTCACAATAAGGAATAAATCAATTGAATTATTGCGTTTGTATCAAACTCAATAATTTCCATTTGCATAATTTTATCATTTTTCTCTTTTCTTTCTATTTCTACCAAAAACTGGATGACTTCAGTCTGGTGCTTTGGTCTAAACTAGCCGTTTTTTTTGAAAGACAATTTTGTTTACAGAGACTTCATGATTAATTTTATTTGTTGTTTTTGTTTATTTGTTTAGGATACTTAAATGTCTCCCAGATCCATTTATTAGAATTTAAAGTTTGTTTATCTTTGAGAATGACATTATTATGCCATTATATTACCTGAAAATGGTCTCAAAACATCAATATTATAATTTATCGCAGTAACTTCTTGGACAATTTATTATCCAACAAAATTAGTTTTTGTGATGAGTCTTGTCAAGAACAACATTTGTGTTTGGAGTTATGGTTGCTGTGACTGCAAGGCATACAACCATATAGTTACCGAATAAAGAAGTAGTAAATAATTTTTATCATAATTTTTATTGCTGATGATAATACCACAAAATATTGCAATCAAAGTCTACATCGCTCACCCTTCCTCCCCATGCTTGCTGTGACTTCAAGCAAATTGCACTTTACTTTAGCAATGATTTATTGCATTGCAGAAAGTATTTATGCTGTCGAAACATTTCCCACCCAAGAGGTGAAATTTCTGCAGCTCCCCCAAGTTACATGAGTCTGTTGGCAAAGGCTTTTCAGCTATTTTTATGTGTAAACACTTCTTGAAACTAATTTTTCCATCCAATTCCCCAAAAATGCATAATTACGAGTCGGTCGGTCACATCAGAGCTTTCTAGTGCATACCACAAAGTTTATCTCTGACATCTCTGAACGGAAGTGTTGTCTTAAACACCGGCGGTACCTGCGGATCCTTCTGCAAGTCTAAGGGATTCGCCTCGGTCCATTACACGCTCAGATGCTGATGGTGTTTGTCAGCACGCTCTGCACGGCCAGAGACAATTAAGCCGAACCACAAGGTTGATTTAATGAAGCTTGGCAGGAAAAACATCCTCAAACAAGTTTTGCCTTTGAGATGGAAGCAGACAAGAGTCAATGCTGCCACGGGGGGGTGGGCATGACTGCTTCACTGAGTATTGATGGAGTAAAGGGACAGGTGAGCAGAACTAACACAATGTTTCTTTGATAAAACCAATATCTTCTTTATTTTCTTTTCCTGGGGCTTCCCAAGACAAGTCAGAGGGAAGGGCAGAAGGAAGTATTTATAACCTCCAATTGGAGAGAAGCATTTTGGAACAGATTGTAAAACCTTTTGGTTCAGATGAGCAGCAGGTCTACTCTGTGTTCCTCGCCCTGCCTCTACATCTAAGTTAAGCAGCATTACAAAGTAGCTAACTGCACTCACTCTCTTATCGTTTCCCACATGATCCTGAGAGTAAGGAGAGAGTTGGAATGCAGGAAGACCAGTTAATCAAGAGCGTTGACAGAGCCAGCTCTATGAGACAACTAAAGTTCCAATACCAAGACCTGAGGTTTAGCATCGGCCGATACCAATCCGATTCATAAATGTCTTTATTTTCAAAGACATAAAAGTATTGAATTACAAACTTATTTGATAACGCTGCACCAGTACAGCACACTGAAGTACAACAGTAGAATGACACGCTTGGTCAAACATGTAAAAAAACACAATTTTAATCCGTTTGGTAGAACAGCCAATGTAAAAATACATAATAGAGAAACTGAAACTGACAAAAACAATAGGTTGACTGTTTTTGGTCAAACGTGTAAAAAAATAAATAAAAATGCAACAAATCTTCTTTCAAGTGGTTTAGAGAGCTCAATTAGGAATTCCAAATATAATGTGAATAAATAATAAACCATGATGTTGCTCAGAGCACAAGTATAGAAATATACTGAGTAGATCTGCACTTATGGATTGGGCACAGTGTCACCGAGACCCAATCTAGAATTTATTTTTATTTTTTTTTAAATATCAGGACCGATACAGATATTAATATAGAATCTGTGCATCTCTACTAAAGCTGCTAAATCATAAAATGTTTTGCTTCGGTAATCATGAACTACTTTAAGAGTTGTTGTCGTCATAAACCGAAGAATAACTTTTAAGAGTAAGAGATTGTTAAAAATATTTCTCCTTTTTTTCCTGTTTGCCTCAACTTTCTGGGAACTGTTAATTCAAAAGTAGAAAGGATCATCAGCGTGGACCTTCCCTCCGTCCAGGCCTTGTACAGGTGTAGGGTCAGGAAAAGGGTAGTTAACATCTCTGCAGACCCCTCACATCCTGGACACAAACTGTTTGGACGTTTACCATCTAGGTCAGCGCTACAGAGCAATATTCACACATAAATTCCTGGTTTGTATGCACAAACTTGGTGAATAAAGTTTAGCTGTAAAACAATAGAAAGTCACCTCAGTTACAGGGTGTTTTAGCTGAGAACACAGTTTGCTTTACTGATCTACCTCTTTGGCTTTTTTTAGCTTGTTCTCTATTTGAGCATTCAGCAGATCTCCTGCAACACGGCATGCGAGGCATTAAATCAAGACCAGGTTAAAGGGGCGGTATTATGTAAAATTGACTTTTTTGACCTTTATATAATTCATAATGTTGTTCTCGCGCTAAAAACATACCTGGAATGTTGTTCTGATTCCTTCATGCACATTTGAGAAATCGTTTTTTAATCTCCCCTGGCAGCCATTCTGTCTGCAGAAACGAGTGGTGTAACTACGCACTGCCTTTTGCACAAAGATCCTTACAGAGCATCGCCTCTTCTGCAACTTCCTCACTCTGCTCCCCCTGACTAGCCAGCAGCAATTAGCAAACATCTGGTGAAATTGTGCGTATGCTGAGTTTATTATAGGAGCTACTTCTCAGTGCAACGCTTGTGAAAATGTTGTTAAAGGGTTAATGGAGGCTTTCTGAAGTAATGGCTTTCTGAAGGCTGAGTTTCAGAAAGAACAGGAGCTTCTTAAAGAGACACAGGCCCAATTTCAAGGTGTGAAATCGCAGAGTCAAATTTATCTTTTATGTTTGATATATGCCAAATTTTTATTAGAATTGAAGTTCTTTATGCTATAAAAATGGTAGTATATGCCTGGATATACATAATACTGCACATTTAAAACTGGAAAATCATTTTCCCAACAATTGAAAACCATTCCATTGCGATACTACTGCTAATTCTGCGATGATGTCGTTAACATTTTTATGTTTTACTTTTTCCTTGTTGTTGGTGTTCATAGTGTGAATGTTCTGTAAAGTCTCATCTCCAGCCAAATGCTGCTATTAAACAGTGACATTGAGCTAATGCTATTTGAATCATTCAATGCTATTCTGTAGAACAAAAATCTCAAGTAAATAGTTTTTTGCAAGAATTTTTCTTGACAAAATCCAAGAAATCAAGAAAAAAATTCAAGAAAACTGAATCATTGTTAGACTAACAGATTCGGTTCATTTGTGAACCTCTTGGAGTCAAACCTTTCTGATTGACTCATCCAAATATCTGCTGTCTGACCACAGAGATGGGCTCTAGGTTTTCTTTATATACTGCTACGTTTCTTTGAATGCAGTATTTTCATTTTGCTTGCCTCCTGTGCCGTCTCTTCTATAGCTAGCCTTGAATTAACCCCTGAGATTCCTGTCGGCGCGCTGACAGGATGTCATGTTGAAATCTGACTGAAATTGTTGAAACTGAAGGTGGTGTGGGGGAAAGGAACACTAGATTACACGAGTAGCTTTTGTTTTCCTCAGCAGCTTGTCGGGTGTATCCCTGTCGGTGCTTGATTGGCAGCTGAAAGCTGGCTGAGTCCCAGCTGGGAAAAGAAGAGACAAAGTAAACAAACATGCTGAGGCGGTTAGACGGTAGGACGGAGAGGAACCGAACGCAGCAGCGCCTTACCAGTGGAAATAAAGGGACATGTGAATGTGTTTACATGTTGGTTATGTAGCAGAGCAGCATTTCCTGCCAAAATATATTATTTTAAATTCTGGTTTTCAATGATTTAGTTTTGATTCCCTAAATCAATTTTACAATCACTTTACTCACCAGGCATTTTTTTATTCCTTTACCTATTTTACACCCAGAACCTGATTGTGTTTTTATTTTTTTGTGTGTTTAAGCCGTTTTTATAAGAATTTTCACAATAAAGGGAAGTCGGGGTAAATTAGTTGGCTGTCCTTTTGGAAACATTTGTCTTTAATTACTGTCAGAAGGTTTAAATCCAAAAAACTGAATTTGACAATAATTCTGTTGATTAATTTCTTGTATTTTAAAGGATTTTTAGATATCGTCTTTCTTTATATGACTTTAAAACCATTAGTGGACATTACTTTGGACATTGCTGTTTTCTAAACTGCATGTTGTTAGATTAGGCAATTTTAATAGACGATTGATGATGATTACAAACATCTTTAAAAAAGATGTCAAACTCTAAATTGTGTCAGTTTTCTTAGTTTGTAAGAGCAAAAGGTCTGGAGATGACTTGGCTTTCACTTTTAAAAAATCTGAAGAGGAGACAGTAAGATATTTTATTGTTTATTTATTTATTTAGTTAGTTTTTACCAGGATCTACTATTGTAAGTTCCCTTACAAACTCTTAGTCTTATACAGTTGAGGCCACAATTATTCATAATCTTGACAGATTTAAACTTAAAATGTTAATTTAAGAGGGTTGTTACTATTTGGAAATGAGACAGGTATTTCTCAAAAGACTACAAACTATACAAATCAATTTGGAAAATAAACAAAAAACCCCACTTCCTATAATTGCTGACCAGTTTTTTTTTTTTTTTGCATGTTTTCTCTGCTACTTTTTCAGTATTTGATGATGGTAGGCCTCCATACCATAACCCTAGTCTTTATATCCCACCACAAATTCTCTGTGTTTAAGGTCTTTTCCATTTTTTGCTCTTTTTCTCCCTTTGACACTAAAAGTCAAACAGAACCACCATACTGTTTGACTTAAGCTAACAAGCAATCATGCTAGCTGTTAGCCTTCCAGCTCAGTGGGAATTTCTTCCCTTTTAACGTCAGAACTAAGCATAAAAAAGCCAAAAGGTTGCACTGAGTACAATGTATGTGGAATAATTGATGCTGGATATTTCACACACGCTTGTGGTGAGATGGTGTGGGATGCGTCTCACTTATGGGATGAGAGAATGACGACGCTTCAGTTCCGTCTCTGTCCCTCCACTCATCTCATTACCGACAGCAGAGGGTGAGAAGTGAGGCCCGTGTAGACCTCTGCATTAATTATTGAATCCTATCTTCTTTTACCTCAGCTCCTCCTCCACGCTCCCTGATAACCTTTACATAAAAGAGCAGAGGCTAACTCCAAGGCTAGCGAGACGAAAAACGGCAAACAGATCGTTTGCAATTTGTGGGATTTCAACCCTTCCGCTGCTAACCGAACCCATCTGTGACATGTCTGCCTGCTCAGACAGACATACAGCCTCCCCGTTTTTAAATTACACTTTTATTGCTCCAGTTGAGCTTCATGCCCAATTAATTCCATTCAGTTAAAAATGGCGTGGCGAGGTAAAGTAAACGATTATTAGAAATGCCATTCGACTCCATCCAGTCTGAGGCCGGCTAACCAAGGCTGTGGAGGTCAGGCTTTTAGACAACTTGAGGGCGACTGAGAATCTCCCCCAACACCCATCTTTCCTCTGACCCCTTGCCTTTATGCTGACTGTGTTTGTGTTTGTGTGTTTACTTTCTGCAGATTTGAAAAGGCAACACCAGACCTCGACCTCCCGTCGCCCCACAGCAAAAGAAAGAAGACGCTGCCAATATGTTCAGCACCAAAAGGTCAGCACGATGTCACTTTGGATCAATTCTTGTGTACGGATGATGAAAAAACATCACATAAAATAAAGCTCAGCAGAGATATTTGGGAATTAGAAAGGTGAACATGGCAGTGGCTGATATTTCAGCGCAACAGACATGATAAAAATACAAGTTAAGGAGTCTGTGGTGGTAAACATAGGTTTAAAAACTGTCCTTGAACCTTTGCAGGAAGCTTTGGTAGGCCTCTAAACACTCCTGTGCATTTTTAATGTGGCCCATGGTTGCATACAGTCGCATGAATGATTCATCGGTTTGGCTTTTCTTTTTTGACTGCAAGCTGCAAACGGTCACATTGTGTTAGTAGAGTTTATGCAACATGGACTGAAGGAAACCCCCCCCCCCCCCCCAAAAAAAAAAAAAATCCATGTTGAACAATTACCCATTGGGTTTCCAAGAAACAGAAGTTTTGTGTAAACATGTGGACTTTTGAAGTAAAATAAAAGTAGAACATAAAAACATGCTACCTTTTTTGTTAAACTGACCCACAATTTCATTTACAACATTTTCATTTAATGGAAACATCTGTATTGTAGTTTTGCAACTATTCTAAAATATGGCGCAGAATAATGGCAAAACAAAAAATAAAATGGTTATTTTTGTTTTATATCATGATTTGTGATGGTTTTCAGAAAGAAAATGACATTTGCTAAATTATGGATTAATCCTATGATTATCAGTGATTCAGCTGTCCTATTAAGTAGAACATTTCATGCTTTAAAACAAGTGACCAGGCTTTTTGTGGCAACTTTCAAATTTGTCCTTTGATTTTACTTTTTTTTTTTTTTTTTTTTTCTACTTCAACAGTAAAAAAATCCAAACAGGACACAAAGTTCTCACATTCTTCACTGATAAAAAGGTACAAATTCAGTAAAATTGTACAGTTTTTTGGGGGCAGAAGTTTCCATACTTATAAAACAAACCTAAGAAGAATAATGTTGTTTACTTCTTTAACTTACTGTTGTTTTTCCTCCACTCCTTACCAACCTTGAGGAGACATGTGGTAGTGTAAAGTCACAACACGCACTCCCTGAAAAATAAGACGGTATTGTTATTTTATGCCTCCACCCTCCTGGTGAGTGTTTTTAGTGTCATGTTTGATTTTTTTTTTTTTTTTTTTTTTTTCACCTCAGATCTGTGATTAAAGCTGCAGCATGTAACTTTTCCAAGCATTTCCAAGGGTTGCGAACATGAGTGATTTACAGCGCTAAGTCCCTCCTCCTGGCTCTAATTGGTTGTTTCTGACTGAGTGGTGTATTTCTGCAGTTAGTACTGGGAGAAGGAAGACTGTAGATATTAGCTTCTGTGCTGATGCTAAGATGATTTCCATCTTCAACCAACGTTTCAGAACTTGGTGTTAGGATCTTTGTTTACATTTTCACTTCTCACACAGATCTCTCCAACTTTTCCCACCCCTGCTCTGTAAATATTTGATTTACTTTTGAAGTTACCTGTGGACTGGCACCGTATTGATTCCTCATTCTTTCAGCATTGCACTTTTCAAAGTCAACCCGCCAAGTTCAGTACTTAGGTCAGCATTAAAACTTTGCTGCTGTATATACAGTTAAAGAGTTTCCACGGGGAAACTTAAACGTATAATAATGTGATGTTGTCCCAAAGTTGCATCCATTTAGCCGCTGACGCTGCTTCTGCTGTGTGTAATCATCACCGTACAGTGTGTGCGGAGATGATTAAACCATGCCGGGCCTCCGTCTTCGGAGAGCTGTGTCAGCGCGGTCGATGACACAGATACGCTCAGAATGACAGTGTTCAGCTGCCATTTTTTTAAATTCAAACGTCAAAAAGCCTGCCTCACTTTTTTTTTTTTTTTTTTTGCTGATCAAGACACAAAGTAACACAGGAAATCTGTCACCCAGAGATTGCTGTGCAGCGCATTTTAAATAAGACCTCTTCTTTTTATCATTCCCTGGAGTCGCAACACTGGCAGGGATTTCAGTGGGAGAACAATTAAGAGTTTTAGTAAAACTGAATGAAATATCTTAATGTTTCTGGGATCTTTAGATTCAGCTTAAAGAAGAGTGTGACTGTTACTCCTCTCTGAGAAGGCGCAGCGTCTCAGTGTGGTGGATGAGTTGAGTGTTCAGCTCACTCTATGATTGATTGTTTATGTCTACATGTGTTCATTGTAAAGTAGGGCCTCATTAATTCAAGTCTTTAATTCTGGATCAGGACATTTATGACACGATGGAACGCAAGTCTGATTTATTTCCCCCCAGCTCTATTAAACTGTATATACTGTTGAGTTTATAGGACATGTAGTTTTAGGGATTCTGAATTATAATTGTTATAGGGAGTTGAGTAAAAAAAAGTAGGAAATTCTTATGCACCGATCAGAGATTTTACCTGCCAGTCCTGCTGTAAGTCAGTCCCAATTTGTATTTTAGCTTTGTTATTCTTCCACTTTATGAATATTGACATTTCAGAAGTAAAAGAAAACCTTCATTTTCAAAAACTGTACAAAGTTAGAGAGCTGTCTCTGCTTTTATCCATTACTGAAAACTGTATTGTAGTAACTACAGTAACTACAGTACAAACTGCTACAACAAGTAAACACATATCTCATTTACTCCTCATACAGGACACAATATAGTTCCTTAAGTTTTTTTTATATACCTCGAAATATTATGCCCTCTAAATCAAAACATCTAGGTTTTTTTTTTTGTTTTTGTTTTGGCTACAAGACTTATTTAAAACAAATAAAGTTGGTTTAATGTGGTAATATACAGGGTTTTCCCCAGTAAACCTGGTGTTGGGGGCGTTAGGGCAGTCCACCAGTGGCCTCCTGTGTTTTTGAGCTAAAAATTTGTAAAAGTTACAAGAATGCACAACCAGGCACCAAAATTTGGAAATATTAGCATGTGCGGCAAACGGGCAAGTGCAAGGATGGCGCTATTGGTGCCTCGCGCCCAGTTCAATACGTCAACCATGTGCCCATCTTAATCTGGTTTTACTGCCACTGCTCCTGTTGTATAGAAAAAAACCTATTTAAAATAAAACAAAAAATCCTGAGCCTGGCAGGGGGTCAAGTAAAGTCTGGTGGCCCGCCAGGCTAACAGTACACCGGGGGAAAACCTTGATATATTTATTTGTTAGATTGTTAAATCATAAATTTTTGGAACCATACAGGAGCTTTGGAAAGCCTCTCCATCCTAAGATTATTAGTACAAGGAGCAGAGGTGATATCCTATTGTCTGTGTCAGGGAGATGTTGGTATTACACAGCTCCGGAGGTAAACTGTATTATTTCAAAGCAAAGACAAAATGATCACGGAGTTGTTGGTGTAAACTTTTAAATCTTTAACTTAAATTTGTATTTAGCTCAGTTATTCCAGTTGGCATTACTGATGTTAGTGTGTTTATTCCCCTGAGTGATTGGACAGAAATGCGTTCAGCTTTGTGTTATTTGCAGATCTCCAACTCTCTGGAGTTAGTTTATTGTGGCACCATAATGGAACATCTCACATGCCTTTGTAAAATTCCTACTTCCTCTTCTTATTTAAATTTTTCATGATAATAAATGGTTGATTTTAAGTTTGTTTTTATTTTAATTTTCCTTTTTTTTGCCATTGTGACCCGCTTATGTAGAGTTCATTCGCTGATTGGTTCCAACCACTGCATGTGGATGAGATTATCAGGAGTCCATCTCTGCTGCATGTATCCCCAGACGAAGACTCAACAATACTAATGTTGTCGGAGTCAACTTTTAAAGCCTTGACCTCAGTGATAGTTTTTCCTTTTGAGACTTGATGTAGTCACAAGCAATGAATAATGGTACCTACTTGGGAGAGAACATGCATTCTGAACTGCGTACTCCACCCTGCCTCATCATCTGAAGGGAGCCATATTTGATGGTTTGTCTCGCCACTTTACAGAGAAACAGAATAAAGGAAGAATCACAGCTGCCTTGTTGTGAGGAGAAACTTGTAAGTTCACCTCCAGAATATACTGTAATAATAAACTTGTAGGTGAGTCTCGCAAATCCCTTCTTCTCATGGGAGAAGAGGTTTTAAGATTACGGCGGGGCTCACATTACCACTGGGATTTGCTAATTAATTGTCTTTGTTAGAAGTCTAACCTACTGATGGTAATACACGCTAACAACAATGGACTGTTCTGGATTGCTTTTTTTTTTAACAATCGAGTAACGTACAGTGATTTAGGTCGTATGGTATTTTGTATATGAGACACTGAATTGCATATGGATCAGATGTGTGAAAAACATTGTCACCAAGTTATATATACAAAGATTTTGAGGTTATTTTATGAAAAAAACAAACTCTTCCTGGTAGAATTCCATTTGCAAAGGGTTTAGTGCAAAGGGTCTGGAAAGTTGAAATTCCAATTTCTTCCTAAAACATAGAAGCACACAAAATTTGACAACATCCTTTCATCACTGATGCAGCTCGGGTAGCTTTTTACCAACTGACTTCAAATCTGTGTCTGTCGCTGTGTTTCCATCCAACTGTCACACAAATTTTGAGCAAAGTTTTAAAATGTCGCAAAAAAGAAAAATGTGAATTAAGCGAGTTTCCATCTACTATTTTGGGGTGAATCAACCAATACTTAAAAAAAATGTGCTTAAAAACGTTAATGAAAACACGACTTGACATTATATTGCATGTATGCATTTGTACATATGAATAGAACCTGTTTGTCTTGTAATGTGTCTTGACATGACATTTGTTGGGAACTGGATATATTATACTGTTAAAGTTGGATTAAAATATGTTTATCTCTTTTTAAGAAACTGTGACAATTGACTGATGTGGTAAATGATCAGTGTACATCTCATCAAATTTATGTTGATCAGCCTCTCCTAAACATGTGGCAGTAGACTTTAAAACACATTATAACAAGAACGGCATTTGAAAGCAAAATTAATCAAATTTCTACTGTGCAGCAGGACAAATGAAGTGAAGTGAAAAGGCTGTCTTGTATGGTTTGGTGAACTGCTTTGTCTTCCTTCTGGTCATCTTTCCATCCTGTTTTGTTTCAGTTACAGTCACAATCCCTGTGGATTAAGATGTTTGTTTCTTTGCAATTTATTTGCAAATGGAGACCCTTATAAAACACACCTTCATTGCTCCCCCCTTTTTTTTTATCAATGCTTATATTTTTGAAAGCCGTTTTTTAATTTTTCTATTGAACCTAATTGCCACAAAGCTTTGCTATTCTGGGTCATGGTTAACCTAGAATCCCGGTTCAGTTAAATTAAACTCCAGTTAGTTGTCTGCTGTGTTACCAAGTAAATCTTCCTCCAAGCTGTTTGTGAGGACACAAATGATCCATATATAAATCCTTGCTAGCAGCTCTGATGGAACATATTTTGTTTCCCTGGAAGCTGTGATCAACAAGTCTCTAGGTAGAAAGGAAACTAATGACTCTGTGCATTTGTTTTTAGCATAGTGTGCACAGTAGCAATGTTATGGTTTTAGTAATGCACCTGTATGATGTTAGCATTACAAAAACAGTCATAACAATTTCAAGACATAAAGAAAAAACAACTTAATTTAAAATTTTATCCGTTTGTCCTTGCTAAACTTCCCTTGCGACGGTACGGCCGCTCCGATCAGCGTCTCATTGTCGTCGTGGTAGCCATCCTTGCATGTTGCTAGCTCTGTTAACAGAATCTCATATTCAGCGCTGACCCAGTCCCACCTGCATATCCGTCCTTGGCTCCAAGCTGCTGACATCAAGGGGCCTTGCACTTGATTATTTATGTATGCAGAAGAAGGAGAGGATTGTGTCTGGGGAGCACAGTGCATGCTGGGATACATTAACCCTCCCCAGAAAGGTCCGTCGGTCCAATCATGTCGGTACAGCCTGCCACCTCGATGCCAAACCCAGACTTCACCTCAAACTCAGCTGGAAGGTCAGTAGAGACAGTCCGTGGCCTTAGTTGAATATGTAATGTGATCTGCAACAGGTTGGACTGGACTTGATTGATTCTGTTCAATACTAAGTGAACAGCTTGATTTAATTTTACAGTCAATGTCATTGAACACAAAACTCTTAAGTAGCCCAGAGGTGTCGATTGTAATGAAATGGCAACGTTTTCCAGTTGTGCTAGGCATTTTGGCCATCTGGTTCCAGCTTCCCATGGCTTAAATTGCATATTGAACTAGGGATGATTATGCCTCAGCGGTACATCAGTTCTTTATCAACAACAGAATGATCCTCTGCTGGGGGAAATGATATCTTGTGCCTTTACTTCTCATTATATGAAATTGACACTATATTTTCCTTCAATGTGAAATCTGTCTCATGAAACTCTCTCTAGTTATTGAGTGCAAGCTACTAGTGTAAGCTAATATGAAGGAGTATTGATATGGTGACAGGTGCTTTAAGCTTGATGCTCTTATTTGTAACAAGAAAGAAAGCACTTATGGAGTGGCTAAGTTACATTTACAGTCGACTAATTAAGGGTGCACGTCAGGCCAGCCGTAAGCATATGGTTACGTGACCATCGAAGTAGCCTGAGCTATTTTAAAAATGTTTTTATGACAGCATAAGATACAAAGAAATGTGTAAACATTCTGATAACATGAGGACTCACTAACTGTTAGCTGATAATGATGCTACAGTTGGCAACAGCTACGTACCATGTTTTTTTTGTTTGTTTTTTTTTTTTTTGGTCAATTTGGGCTGTATTTGATCACCTCTACTTCAAAATTGAACACCCACAGAGTCTTCCTTATCTTCAGGTTTGAGTGTATAGTCAGAAAGTAAATTGTGCTCCTGGATTGGATGTTTTGTAAATGCCAGTATAAAATAGCATTGTATGTCATGTATGTCAACTTCCTGAGATGTATTTTAAATATGCTCTACAACAAAATCCAAAATTGGTTAATGTTCCTCAAATAATTAGGAGTCCTTTTCCACAGACAAATCTGTGCATCAGTGAATCCATAGAATAGTGAACTGCGAATGGGAGGTTGATCAGTAACAACAGCGCTAAACCTGCAATACAAGTTCTGATTAAAACTGTACTGTTCTTAGGCTTCCCTTAAATATTTCCAAGACTTCCCGTCCCCACTAAGGGACAAGGGTGTACAAAAAATGGATGGATGGATGGATTTCCAAGATTTAACATATTCTCAGAAGTCATAAGAATTAAGATTGAAGACCACAAATTCGCTATTTCAAGAAACGGTGAATATGTTAATATAAAGGCAGTGAACATAAGCACACACACACAAGTTTGTATTTCTACCCATATTAGGACTTCATTTTAGTAACTGAATTAATTCTTAACCCAGACATTTTCTCTAACCGTTAACTAAAACGTAATTCATACATTACCTCTAAACCTAACCCCTATTATGGGTCCACCGCATTAGGACAGGACTTTGGTCCCCGTAAGGCCAATCAGTCTTCAAAATATGCCAGAAATGGCCATAAAAAGAACAGCTCAACAAATACACAGACACAAGCAAATGCAGTCCTTTCATGCTTTTCTTATGATCTGTTCCTTTAACTGCTTCGTTCACATTTTCATGCTGTGGCAGCATTTTGATCAGGCAGGCACCCAGTGTGGCAGATCGCCGGCAGTAATGTAGCCTAAGCACCGCTAAAGTCTGAGTAATGAGGAAAGGGCTTTCTGCTGACACAGGAAAAAGGACGTATCAAATGTCAAGGGATGGGTTAATTCAACTCCCATCACGGGCCTGTGCACAGGAAGACCAAAGAAAGGGTCTGATGTCACTTAATGAGCAACATAATATTTACATGTTCACAAATATAGTAATAGTGCCATGATAAAAGCATTTGTGTTCAGATCAGAGGTTAATGTCCACAGAGAGCTGATATTACAGAGGTCTACATTGTTTAATTGGATTTTCAGTCAACTAAAGGCAACATCCTTCATTCACTTATGGTGCATCTTTGATATAAAGGGTTCCAAATCCAGACCTTCATTCAATGTCTAATGGAATATTCTTTAAAACTTACACTTTTATAAATGGCCAATGAATTATAAACCTTGATAATCCTCAAAATGTATTGACAGAATTGATCTTTTTCCCATTCTTCTAAACCCACAAGCCATTTAAGAGGAGTGTGTTTGTCATTGAGACTGCATTGAGTTACGACTCTCTTCAGCTGGGTTGCCGTGTTTGGTTCAGGTAAAGACTTGCAGCTGTATTTCCAAACTGTTCCCTCATTAGGAGGCTCCCCAAAGCCGTAAATGTGACACATTTGGATGCCCAGTAGTTGCCGTCCTGTTAACTTCTCATAGCACTAGGTAATGGGGGCAACTGATGGGTGAGGGGGATGCCGTTTAGGCCAGTCAGCATCAGGAGACGAATGCACTGAATGCAGTTTTCGAGCAACTTTGAAATGAATTGGCCTACTGTGGGTGTTTGCATGCACTTTACTCCCCCAGTATCAATCTCCTCCCGCTGCAACACCCAAGTAATCAAGTGCAAGTTCCCATATTGGTGATCAACAACTCAGAGCAGCCGTCTCGTATCTAATTACACCTAATGAGGGTCATCGTTTGGGGAAACGTTCTAAAATTTGCCAGAATTACTTGTTTAAAGTGTCACCAGTGTGTTTTTTCTTGGCCACATGGGGGCACCAGTGGTAGTGCAAATTAAAATGTGCTGTCATAATGAGTAGTAGCGTATGTGAAGACGATGAGCATCATTTACATGTGGTTTAATTTGAGATACCTGATGCATTCAACACAGTTAAGGGCTTGCTGTTCAACTGGTTGCTGTCAAGCGTACCTACACAATAACAATCTGTTTTGTAATGGAAAAAGATTCTCCAGTCTGTACAGAAACCTCTGCAAAGAAACATTCACACCACTATATTTATTTTACTAGATTTTGATTTGAACCTAAAATACTTTCAACACATACCTGGAGTATTGCTTTGACTCCTGCATACGTGTTTGAGGAACCCTAGACTCTCCTGTGACAGCCATTTGGACGTGCCTTAACGCCAGCTAATGCAGCGTGCCGCCTATTCCGCCAAAGCTCCGCCTTGGAGCTTGAGCCCCACCCAAACTCCTGCACCAAAGATCATCCCTCCTTGCTGAGCACTTAAAAATGGTTAACAGCATCAGTGGACGGCATGGAGAAATATTGTTCTGATGACATGCATCATCAGAACAATGATGTGTCAGAAAGAGGAGGAGGTTCTTAGAGAGACAGACGCCAATTTCAAGGTGTCAGATATGGCTGTTGTATGGAGCTGAAAGGTAGTTTTTGATATATAGAGTATTTTTGTAACAGATGAAGGTAACATAATTGATTGTACTATAAAACGACACTATGTGCCTGGTGGCCAACACATAACACCCCCCTTTACCAGTGTAAATAGCTTGTGACAGTTCTGTGCAGAGGGTTGGCGTAAAAAGAAGAAGTTGCCAGAGATTTGGTGAGGTAGATGATGTTTTATGGTGAACTTCACACACAGTCCATTTGTTTTTCTTTTATTTTAATGTTGCCCACCCAACATATTCTTTCCCTGGATAATCAAACTAAATGCTTGGAAACAAGGGTTTTAGCCCCAATTAGAGGTTCCCTTCTCACCTTTTATAACTATGAATGTTGACACCAAAGGTGAACTAAACAATATAAAAGGTCATCATTTCATAGAATGTAAAGTACAAGTTTGCTCTTCGAGGCACATTGTGTTATTTGTTCCATCACCTCCTCCTCAGTTTTTCTGCCCCAACACTTGTCAGTCATGTTGATGTCTGTTGTCAGCCGTCAGCTGGAGGCGATAAATCTTCTAGAACAAAAAAGTAAAGTTTTTTTTGTTTTTTCTTTTCTTTTTTTGCTTACATGATATTTGTTTTTTGTTTTTTTTTCTTCAGAAGTTGCTATGACCTTTTTAGGTGCTTCTCGAACCGCATGGCATCAGTAAACAAACACCCATTTTACTTTCACTTGAAACAAAAGCAGAAAGTTAATGTGGGAGTCGAGAGATGGTTCAGGTTTTAATTGAAGGAGATTGAGGAAGCGGCTTTATGTCGCATCAGAAGGTTTAATTAGTCGGAATATACCGTCGCTCGTATCAAATCTATGTACAGAGGTTGAATGTCAGCCAGTGACACGGGTGAAAGTGAGCCTATTGGCCGTGGGTGCAGGGTGATGAAACTTTGATGCAGCTTTATTTAGAACTATATTTTACAGGATTACGTTGCCGGTCTCCCATTTCCACTTCAAAGGTTGAGCTTTCACCACTGCTGGGGGTTGTGTCACTGTACTCCTCCATGATGACGCCATTTTCAGCTCAAGGTAGATGTTTTGTCATGCAGAAGCCTTCCAAAGCTTTATTTGTTTGAACCTTTTCTGTTTTGCTCTGTTAATCCTTGAAGCAAGAATTGCAGAATTTGTCTGTTGCTTTCTGAGAGATTAGATTAGCTCTGTATTCACTTGTGGCTGGATGAGGGCGAAAGAGGGAGAAAGAGAGAGAGATTGGTGGGCTGAGGAGTTCTTGAACTGACTCTCTTTATTTAAAAAGAGGCTCTTTAGCTTATTTTAAGAGGCGCCATTCTATTCTGGGACTCCACTAGAGAAAGAGAACTTTGCACGATATCACTTTTAAATATTTATGTCATGCTGCTCCTTTTATGCAGGCCAAAAATCCACTGGATAAACCTTCATTACAATGATGGGTGGTCAAAATAACCAGTTTAAATATGCAAAAAGTTGGTTAGAAGGTTTTTCATTGCTACAGAATAATGCCTGTATAGATTATTCCATTAATTCAGATTGATATTAATAATTTTGTCCTTTCACTTTTTAATTAAGTTCAACATTAAAAGAGATTTCTTTTTTCTTTTACTTTGATTTATCCTTTAAGCGTAAGTCTACCAGGACTTTTAGGCTTAACTATATTTGGAAAGTTATTTCATTGAAAAGATTAGTGCTAAATATTGTCTGGAAACCCATTTTGTTCCTAATCAAACAAATATCTGCTGCAGATTTGCCTTTTTTTTTTTAATTCAGATCTGTTTTCTAAGAACTATTTTTCTTAATTTTTAAAAAGAAATTATTTTCTATTCTTTCAGTTAGCAATGCAGTTACATCATACAGAGCAGAAATGTCCTCTGATCGTTTTCGGTCCATTTTATACCAACTACAGTGTGAACAGTATGGGAGAAGAAGAATCAGCATCTTTGTTTTTTTACCTGGAAATGATGAATAAGAAAAACATCAGATTTCCCTTTAGCTTACTGGTCATTTGATAAGACAAAGAGACTCTTTATTAGCAGATGGCAGGAATAAACTGAAGAACAGAAACATGGAAAAACCTTTATTTATGCTATACACTAATAGAAAATCGAACGTTTTTCTAAGTGGGTTTCCTACCAAAATCACTTTCAGGTTTTTGCAATGTTTATTTATTTACTTATTTTTTAAAGCCTAAAATAAGCCAATAAATACCTTAATCATTTCCCATTTAATAAGTTTGCCTTAAAATCTTTAAGGAGGACATGATTTGTGAAATGTGAAAAGTCTCCCACGTTGCCTTTTACCCTTCGGTCCCATCTTTTCCTCGGGTCGACACGTCCCCTTCGCCTTCTCTTCCAGTCGTCCTGTCTTCCTCTCCTTGGGCCTCCCGCACTGCGGAGGCAGTGGAGCAGCTGCTGCCACGAGGAGATCACTGACCTGAGGTGAACGCACAAGAAGATCCAAATGAACATTTATTTTATTACTCGCAGTGAACCACCAGCAGCAGATTTCAATGTCATTCCAGGCGCTGAGGAAAGCAACAAGGACACAAACGGCACCGTTATAACTGCGACCTTGCTCCTGGAAGCAAAAAGCCGGTGTTTGTCTAGAACATATTGACTTAAGGAGACGTTTGTAATACCTGTAGCAGCCATTTTCCTCTTTATTTTAAAGATTTATTATGTTATGCCTTGCAAGCAGACTGAACAAGAGGCAGGAGAGAGCCCCTTCTGGTGGCTGGATTTGTTTGTTAAAGCGCGGCCATTGTCTCTGAAAATGCTAGAAACGTATGCCAGCACTTCTGCAGCTGTGCAGCCTTTTATCGCTTTGGCTCCGATTATTCCATGTCTTATTTAAAGATGGCTTGAGAATCAATATATTACATTCTTTGCACAAAAAATAAAAATGGGCTTCAAACGAGCACCGTTTAGCAGTCAGATAAGCGGCGGGTACTGCTGTCTTCCTCTGCCGTGGGATCTAACTCAATTTGCTGACTGCTGCGACATTTTTGTGATCACTTGGAAAAAAAAAAAGTGCAGCGCCTGGATTTACTGTCACAGAGCCTCAGATTTCCTTTTTCTTCTTCTTTTTTTTTTTTTTTTTTCCCGGATGAATGCACCGTGAGTTCACCCTTATCTGGCAGGGAGCGTTTAAAACATGACAATGATCATTTGTTTTCCTGCCTTTTTAGAAAACTGACAGACAAGCAATAAAATCCCCAAAGACAGTTTAAAATCAAGTGGGTCAGATGGAGGACGTCATCTGTATTGGTGCTGGGCAGAATTTAAACGAAACACAAAAATGAAAGCTAGTTTTAGTCTCAATGTGATTAGATGTGGCGTCTATGTGGAGGGTGAGTGTCTCTTTAAGTGGGTCTGGATTTACAGGTGTGTGTAAGACATAAAGAGCCATGTGAGGTCTCAGACGGCTCTTAAAAGGTAAAGGCATCGAGATTTACTTCATGGCCGGCTAACACACACTGGCAGTTATTCTAGTTTACGGCATTGCAAAAGATGCTCCCGTAAATTTTCAATGTAATTACTCGATCTGATTTCTTGGATGGATGAGAGGCATTTTTAAGACGATATACAAATGCAAAAATGGTGTGTGTGTATATTATATATATATATATATATATATATATACACAACACAGACAATTGCTAGAGCAACAGTCTTATTGATGCATAAAATACATATCCATCCATTAACTAAACATGCTTATGCTTGCAGGGTCCTGATGGGCTGGACACATTGCCAGTCCAACATTAATTATAAATGTTGGACTGGCAATGGTTTATAAAATAGTCAATCTGTGTAGTTTTATATATTTGTGATTTTAAGCAGAAATTTACTTAAGGTAAAAGGATTACCAATTTTAATTTTTTTAATTCTTTACCTTAATCAATTATTTACCTTTTCTTTATCTATGCAAAGTATACTGGCCTGGCAATCTTTCAGTGATACCTAAATTTGATTTTCTGGGTGTACGTGTGTGTGCGTGTCTGGGTGTATGTGTCAAAACCAGGCCAGTTCCAGTAAGGCGCTTCCTCTGATTAGAAATCCGTTGTGATAAGATGAAGTGGTAGTGTGAGTGGAAAGGGCCGAGGACAAGGGGAGGGAGGTTTGTGCGTGCGCGCGCGTGCGTAGGCTGGGGTGGGTGAATGGTTGGGGGGTTGAATTTGAGGTGTTACTCGCTTGTCTCTGAGGCCCGTCTGTCATGTACAGCATCAGTCATGCTCTTTCACAGCAGTTTTATTTCATCCACCACTCCCTTTAGTGCTTTGATGGCAGAATTCACTGATACTGCCTTGTGGGAAGGACGGCTGTTTGGGAAGCGGGTGTGTGCGCTGTGTTACACGTCGTCAAGTGCCTTAAAACTGTGACAGAGATAAAAATCAAAACCAAGCAGCAAAATTACCACAAGTGAGAAGTCTAGATAACTTTTTAAAGAAAAAAAAATCCAGCATTGAATCCCTAGCTGATCTAGCCACTAAACATTCTTTGCTTTTCCTAAGAAATTTTAAATCTTCTCCTTTCTTGATTAACTATCAAAGTTTTGGACGGGAATATTTATAAACATGCTTAGTTTGATTTTGTGGGGATGCACAGTTGTGCAGTTAGTGGATTATTTTAATGTTTTCCACTGTGGGAGTAGATCATTTACTGTTCCTTAAATGAAGAGCAGTAAGTAACTGTAGTTTTTATGTTCTTTCAAATTTTTACCCATTCTAACCCCTGAGCTGGCATTAATCACATGAGTGGGCATAACCTAAATTAGGGCGTGACCTAAAATATTTTAAGTAGTTCTAAATGCTGATGCAGCAGTAATAGACCAATTTAGATGCATTATGTTAGCGTTGTGGCTCTAACAGACAGCTTTAGCTTCACTTTTACTGATTCCTGCTTTCTCATTCTAATTGGTTTTAGTCAGAGACTCAGGATCCTTCATTTTGTGGAAAGGAATGCACATCCATCATTGTTTCTCCCTACCTTCTTATATCTTTCCTGTAAGTGCTGCTTCTTTCCTGCTTTTGCCAAATGTCTTTTGTGACAGACTCCCCACTGCTCAGCTCTCACAAGTGTATCCTTATCTTCCCATACTTCCCGGGTGATGGTGCATTCTGATAATCGCAACTATCTGCACTCTCTTTGATTGATTAACCAGTGACCTTCGACCTCCAGGAGGGCACGTTAATTGGCTGATATATAATGAGTGGATTTCCCTGAAGAGGACCCGTTCTCAAGCCAGGGAGGTTGGGGGGAGTTGTTGGAAAGGGGCAATCTAATTAGGCAATTTAACTGATAACAACTGGGGTGATGTGGACTGAGTGTATGTGGGTGATGCGATTTGTATCTTGTCAGTATCTCTTAAACCATACAGATGGATGTAGCACAGTTCCACATTTTGTCACATCACTTCCACTAATGCCAATACATTTCTCTGTGAATGTATCTTGAAGACCAAAAGAAAAGGGGCAAAGGGCTTATTCTCTGATTAATGCACTTCCAGCCTGACTTGCAGCTGGTTCCTCTACTGTTCCATTTTTTTTTTCTATTAAGCAGTGTTTGACTCAACATTTACAATATTGTTTTATAATCTAAACAATCTTTAAACTTCTTCAAATGTCCATTTGTGACTTGACTGGTATATTCCAGCTGTAATGTAAAATATGAAATCTCTATTCCTTTTACAAAGCACTATTGCATATGAACTGTTTTTTAAGTGACTTCTGAAGGCAATTGATTGATCTGAAATTTTGTTAGGGGTATTTGAGTAAAAGGAGAATTCCACAAAACTTTGTGTTGGTCTGTCAAAAACACAATAAAATCTGCATTTCTGACAAATGGACATGTTTAAGAGGTCTGCATACTTTTACAAACAACTGTATGAGGCAGAGAGATTAAAAGTACATTCCAGAAATATTTGTTGTGTGCGAGGTTAAATGAGGTTTCACCAGGCTTAAAGTTTTAAAAATCAAACTGATACAGCATCTTAAGGAGGTAAGCAGAAGTCTGTCTGCACACTGCATTAAAAAGCTCGATAGCACCAAAAACAAGATTACATTTCTCTGAGTGAATAATTTAGTTCTTTGTGGATTTATTATTTAATTTAGATTGCAAGTCTTAAAATTTTGTCATGATTCACTTTCATGTTTTCCCGAGCAAGAGCTGTCTCGCCATAAATTTATCAAGAGACTGAAAGGCAATTCAGCCTGCACTGTTGCATGTTAAGCACACACAAGAACCAGGAATGTGAGGGAAGTTATGATTGGTATAGTATAGGATGAACATGCAGTGTTTGCTTCCCTTCATTTTTCTTTAAAGACATGAAGGGATTAACCTTGTATGTTTTCACCAATCTTTTTTTTCAGTGATTAAGGTCAAGCTGCTTAAATTGCTACACCATTAAAAACAGATGTTATTTCTTGCTTTATGCTTAGTTTCTAACAAAGTTTATTCTTAAAAATCTTGTGGAGGAAGGTTGTACCCCAAAAATACAAATATTGAACTTGTCTGAACTTGTTTTGGTTTCACTGTAACAATGGGTTATTTTTTTTTTTAATGTTTGGGAATAATTTCCTGCAGCTTGACAGACTTTTTATTTTTGACCAAATCTTTCAGTAAACTTTGCAAAATAAATTTTCAGTGCTGACCAAATACTAGTTGTCTTTAAATATATGTTTCAAGTGCAACTTTTGTAAGTATCTTTCTATTTCCTAATGTTTGCTGCAGTTGTCTGGTAATTGGCCCTCAGAAACTACTTTATTTCAAATTTATTTGCCAAAGTAGTTATCTCCTTACGGTAGTGTCTGTATTTTATGCTGCAATCTTATGATGCATTTTTATCTCTTCATTCTTTCTGCTCTTTGCTTTATATTGCACTTTTCCTTTTATTGCCCTGCTTCGACATCTCTCTTTTCCCGCTCACGCAAAGATTGTGAGGAGAATGTAGTCACGGAGGAGCCACGTAAGTCTAAGTAATTGCTCAGTGTGTGGTTCTGTTTGTTTTTTTTTTTTTGTGCATGGTGAGCTGTGCTGTAAGTGTGGATGTTTGTGCTCATGCTACTAGTCTCCATCATGTGGGAGCTCCAAGTATCCCTCTTCACTTTTTAATTGGATACAGGATCCCTTAAAGGAGAACAAGACCACATGGAACAGCAGGCATACCTTTTCCTACGGATTAAACCCTGTGTTCCTAGATGCTGTTCCCCTCTTTTATATCCCACTAGCCGCTCCTCTCTTCTCAGCACACACTCTTGATGATTACAGCACCAGACAATTACCCGGCGTACTCTAAGGGTTGCACGTTTGGTTCTTTTAATCTGGTGTCTTAGGTAATTAAAAGCATCCAGGACTTCCTCCTTGTAAGCGCGACTTAAAAGGGCATGGTTTTTTTGTATTTGCTCAAATCTGAATTTACACTTCCTGGTCAATAGAGAGGTACTACCACATTTAATTTAGCAAACATGTAAGAGCCCTCCCCTCTCAAAAAAACACCCATAACCTATTTAACCCCAACAAATGCAGCAAGGATATTCTCATATCCTATTAACTATTAAACAAATTGATGAAAATCAGTTTAGCTCTGTCCAAAGTATTATTGAAAACTAGATTTCAGAGGTGTTAGTGGTAGCAGGCGAAGCAGTAGACAAATCATACCCAGAATGTACTATAAAAGGATGAAATCAAGGGTCACTTCATTTGATCAATGTCATAAATGTATATCCAAAAAATAATTCAGGTACTAATCTTAAACTGTAGTAAGGATATACCACTACTTTCTCCTATGACTTTTTCACTGTAAAGTCCAGATTGAACCTTTGAGTTGTGCTGTAGAAGTTTTTATGTAGCACTCTGGTTTTTCCTTTTACAAAGCTCTTCATTTAGGAAACATTAAGTTAAGTCGAAAATGAAATAAATCTATCAATGATAGGAAGATTAACTCGTTGCTGAAGTGAAGGTAGACTGGTATCAAAGGTTAAAGTCAGATGAGCTATATTGAAACATATGTGAGCCTCAGTTTAGGCCAGACCTTTTTTTTTTTTTTTTTTTAAATTTCAGTGAATTTTTTAGTTAAGGTATAAGGTTCTGTGTTTTCGTATCAAGATATGCGGTACAGTCATGTCTATTCGATACGCTTGTGTGCCAAATGAATACAGTGTACTGAACCACGCAGAGCCAAGTTTACCATGAAGCGTTCTATAGCAGAACCTTAAAGAGACAAAACAAAACAGAGACAACTCATCTATTGCGTTTTTATTTTAGCATTTTTATGAAGAAAAAAGGTACACAACTTGTCTGATCTAACTAAATTACTCAGCTGAAACAATTTCAAGGTGAGTGAAAACATGCTGAGAAAAAAAACAACTGATATCTAACATGCAAACAGTCAAACTCCCTGAATCCTATAAGACGCAAGAGGAAAAATTAAAAGGTAGCTGCACATGCTGCATTCAGTGGGGTGTCAAAATATCAAAGAAACTACAAAGTGATTTAAACATGTTTTATTCTCAGTTATGTTCATAGTTTGACAATTTCTTTTATTTTCAAAAATTAAAACTGTTTTTAAGTGGTTCTATTAATGTGCATTGGACTGTGCCTGCTTACTTTTGTATATGTTCCTGTTTTGTTTTTTTCATTATAGAACATAATGAAGTTAATTTCTGAAACTGAAAAAATATTTCATGTTTACTGCTCACCGAAGTAAAAAAAAAATATTTTATTTATTTTTCTTGGTTGCAGCATACCAAATGATTTTGACATTCAAATGCATACCGAATTGTGATTTAAGTGTACTGTTACATCCCTTATTTTTGATTTAAGTAAATTAATTATTTACATTTAATTCCAAATTAATGCAAAATGGCATGACAGGACACTACTGTGCCTGGATGGCAAAGAAATCCATCCAGTCGTTCAGTTTCATGTCAGTTTAATACCAGCAGTGCCCAGTCCTGTTGACAGGTTAGATTAGATGACACTGAGTTGTTTACTTGTTTTGATTTTAATGTTGTGTGTTTTGTGTCCTGGTAAAAACAGATGCAATCCACCCTCCTTGCTCCTAGTAATTAAAACAGTTTTAACAATATAATCTAAATTAGATGTGATGCTTTTATATCTCACCGCCATTTTTTTAATAGTACCTTGCCATATCAATGTTATTCCATCACATTTCCCTAGTACATCTTCCTCATGACTCTTAAAAGGTAACCTTTCTTTTGTTATTATGTAGCCTAGGAAATTTAAAAATGTGTCTGTTTTCAAGAGGTGATATTCTCATCTGCTTCTTGAGACATTTTCTTTGTATATCCTGGTCTTTGTGGATCTAGACAATACCAACCAGGATACCCTCTAGTATCAACTTATTTCCCTACGGTTACATCCATATTTTTGCCTTTAGTAACATTTTTGTATTTTTTCTTCATCAGCTAAAAAGGAGGAAGAGGATCTTGAGGATAAGAAATCCATAAAGAAGAGGATTAAAGAGCTCAAGGTGCTCGATCCCAAGATTGCACAAAATCTCTGTAAGTATCCTTTTCCTTTCAGGCCACTTCTCCCTTGATTTGCATTTATAGGAGCCTTCAAAACTTCAAGTGTAGCAGGCCTTTTGGATGCTCTTATCCCTCTTGTCATTCTTCTTGTACTTTTGAATTTTTCTGTAATTTGAAATAACTTAGCAGAGAATGGGTTATTCAATCATTTATACAGGTTCAGAATATAAAATAAAGCATAAGAAAAACTAAGGTGCACTAAGCACTTAACTGATACAAGCTTAAGCAAGTGTCACAACTTGTAAATGCTGTTCAAAGGCATATAAAAGTGCTTTAGTTCTTGATTTTGTGCAGTTCTTCATGTTGAAGAGATTTTTGAGTTTTTGTCACTTTTTGAGTGCACATCTGCATATTTATGCAAGGGCAAAAACAAAGGCACAGTATACCTGCCTAAAAATGTTTAGTAAACACACACAGGTTTCAGTTTTCCCTTCCAACTGCAATCTTTTAAGTGCATTTGAAACTGTTATAGGTATGTACCCAGAAGACAAAGCAGAAGAAATCTCACTGCTGCAGATGAATCACTGAAAATGACCCTTGATTCTGAATGAAACAATGAATAGAAAATCTGAAACAAAATGTCTTAAAAGGCATATTTTATATGATCTTATTATATATTTCATATAAAACCTGTTTTACCAAAGAGATCCTTTAACCAGTCTTTATCAGTTGTACTGGTGTGTTTTTTTCTAACGGCACCTGGAATAGTAAGGTTTAATATCACTTCTATGCAGATGTTATTGTCTCTAAAACGGCTAGAGTTCCTCAGCAGTTTACTTTAAATACAGGTGATTAGGTGTTTGTCTAAAGACTCTTCAACTAGGTAGGGTTAGGGTTAGGAGAAAGCTCTTCTGGTAATCTATTCTTACTTCTACACTGCTGCAAAGAACTGTTTTGTAAAAGAAATACAGTATAACAAAAGACCATCTAAGTCTACTTCAGTACTATAATGCTGGCAAGAGTGTATTAAAAATGACTCCAGGTCAATTAGTCCTTCCATCATTTAGTACTCCCATTTCCTACCCACACATTGTTTTTTTTTCATTGATTCCGTCATTTACTTTATTCTTCTAAATACACCATGTTGTACCCCTGTATCCAAGTATTTATTTCTCTTGGTGCCAAAGGATTTGAAGGAAGTGAATGAATTTTATTAACTAACCATAATCTAAGTAAACATAAAAATGGTTAATTTTGTGTACAGTTTCATTTAAATGCTGATTATTTTCTCAAGATTTATGCTATGCCCATATTTCTACAGACTATGGTTCAGATCGCCAATGGGAGCCATCTGACTCTGGCAAAGAGAATTTGAGTCAATTATCAATGATAAGTAAATAAATAGTAGATTATCAATAAATAAGCTAATAACCAAGTTATTAGTTTTCAAAGTAGCTATGAAATATGTAAAAAAAGATTACCAAAATTGCAAAACAAGAAAAAAAAAAAACAGAAGGGGCAAAATGTCCACCAATCCACTGCAGCAAGTTGATGTCACCTTTCATCATATAAACACCTCATTAACTTCAGAAAGTTTTGTGTTTTTTTTCTTTCTTTTTTTGTTGGCAATCATATCCTCTTTACTGATATTGAAGTATTTGCAGTAGTCTAGCTGTGTACGTTGTGCGCCCCTGTGAGTCAGTTGTAAAAAATTAACACTGTTCCTCTGTTCAAATTGCGAGCCCACTTTCAGCTTCCTTGGATATAAATTTACTAGTATTTGGCCAGTGGTCAGTGCTAATTTCCCCTTCTTGTTAGGAAGTATAACATAATTAAAACAAAACACAAATCAATTTCAAATGTCCAAAGAAGAAAATTGCATCCTGAATCTGATGTCCTTTTGATGATCATTTAATAATAAACTCACTAAATTATCCCCAGGAACAGATGCTCTTAGCAGAGGTGCCCAAACCTTTGCCTTTTTTCTTATGCCTCTGCTTGTTGCCATAGCAGTTATTACAAGGCGGCACTTAATGTGAACCTGGCTGTTGATACTTATGACTCATCTCTTCACACAAAGCTAATTAACAATGTTAAGGATCCATTAAGGGAGGAAAAGAAAATGCTGTGGTGCATGATACCATAGATTTGTCTCCTCTTTCTTTCTCTCTATGTTTTCCCTCTGTCTGTGTGTCTCCATCCTACTGCCTCTTTCTCTTTCTCTCTTTCTCACACGCATATGCATACGCACATGTATGCTTGGCCCTAAAATGATCGTTTAAAAGCACCCGGCATTAATGAGGATCCTGCTGATCTCTTAAGCACTCTCGGATCTTTTCACCTCATTGGCTTATATGGAGGGGAGCTGTGACCTTTGTTTCATGTATTAAAAGAAAATGGGACTAATCAGCCCAGTAACAGTGATAAATCATGCAGTAGAAATTATAGAGCAGAAAAGAGAAGGGAAAAAAAAAATGGGGAGAGTAGGCAGGTTTACAGTATGTTTTTCACCATAGGAGGCAAAGGGTTTAAAAGGCTTGACTGAAGTTGATAATGAGTACGTGACTTAGGTTTTCTTTTTTATTGATCGAGTTGTGCTTCACTGTTAAGCTTTAGTTAAATTCTTCCTAATGAATTGTAATTTTTTCCCACAAGTTCAAACAGTAAAAATGACAGTAGTGGGAAAAACAAGACCGTAAACATATTTATCAAAACACTGAGCCGTTATTTTGTAATTAAGAAGTAATATGTTAACTAGAAAACTGGGAATGGGCAACCTATGGTCAGATTCTTTATTGAAGTGTCAGTATTGGCTCATTTGTATGTCATTTGAAGTTAAATGTGTGAATTTACACTTCTCCCAAATACAGACAAACTACCATATTTGTTTTTTTTATATTTTTAAAAAAAGCTTAATTTGGCTGCGGTATACATTTTCTTTTTTTATAATTCTTAGAGCTAGAATAATTATTTATCCTGATATAAACCATTGCCCATCCCATCCCATATCACGTATTTAGTTTTGAATATAGCCTAGATTTTTTTAAATTAGACATTTGAAAATAGCTTTGTCTTATGGATGCATGCATTGATGCAGCTTTAATTGGATTTCTTTTTGCTTTCTACTTCATTTATTTAATGTATTCTTTTAATGTGTGCTGGAGCTCTTTTGTTTCTTGCTACTTCATTCTTTTTTCTGTTTCTGTTGTTTCATTTCATACATTGTCTGAAACTTGTCTAATAAATAAACAGTTGTGAATCATTCTAATATATGTAAAAAAAAAATGTTTCTTTTTCTGTAGCAATCTTCTTGGGTTCCTACCGCATGCCTTATCAGGAAATACGTCGCATGATAGTGGAGGTGGATGAGGATCAGCTCACTGAACCCATGATCCAGGTAGGACAGGCTTAGCATAAAGTTGCAAAAATGTTTGAAGCCTCAGTTTTTTATGCATCATGAGTGCAAGAATTTGTTGACCCGCCTACAGTAAATCTGGTCATACTCAACTGTGAGATGGAAAGAATATTGGAAAGTAACTCATCCGACAATATGCAACTACATACCTGAGGCTGGAATTGGATTTCTTGTGCTGCTCTTCTCCTACACAGCTACACAGGTTCATGCCCTAACTCCTGTCTGTTGTCTTCATTAGTTGTCAACCTTAAAACACAGTGCAGCTTGAGGCTAAAATATGGGATAGCTCAAAATATTAAGTATACTCTGATTGTTCTACCAGACTATTAGTCTGTAAATTAACTAATTGAAAACATGTGTTGGAGATTTTTACCATGGCTGATTAATATTATTCCTTATTTTGTTCTGCTTTACTACTTTACTTTATGTGTATAACACACTTTATTTCAATTACAGTACTTTTCCTCATCTATACTTTAATCTATTAGTTTATCTTTCTGTCTTTCTCTTGACAGACTAATTAGGGGGAGGGGGGGTGAAATGGGACACAATATCCACAGTTGTGTTGCAGTTTGCAGTCACGTTTCTGCGTTATGTTCATCTTTTGGATTTTCCTTTTTTTAATGAACACTCCAGAAGTGCATGTGTCAGCAGATGATTATTCAACACTTGTGGACTTAAAAATAAGGTACATTTAGAGAGATGTGATGAAGTTGTGCTAAAACAGAAGCAAGAAGGTAGTTTGGCTTTTGATAAGCCGTTATGACTATTAAAAGTTAGGACTGAGTAATTTTTAAAATTCTTTTTAACAGTAAATGATCTCCAAATGCTTTGAATTTCTTTTAATAAAATTCTTGCTTAAGTTCCTGCTCAGAACCTAAAATGATATTTTAGCAGGAATAATCTAATTTATTTCTTTTATTTGAGTTTATGTTATGTATGCTGATTTGTATGCTGAAAAACCTTTTTGTCAGCTCTGCATTAAGATATGTTGCTTCTGAAGTTTTAGCAGGAGAACAAAGTAATCCATTCAGAATTCTGAATATCTGAATTACATGTTAAAAATTCTGCGCCCTCCACAGTGGCAGAGGTATGCTTATATTTAGCTGTGAAACATGGCTTTTGCCCTGTTTGACTTTTTACCCAGAGGCTGTTTAAAAGCTGTGGGATGTTGAAGCTGTTCTCTGGAATGAAGCTCAGTTTTGGACCAATCCAAAATATATTTTGTCTCTCAGTAAAACAGAATAAAGAGCATACATTAAGCATTATTTTAATGTAATTTCTCATGGAATATGTAGTAAAACATTATAATTCAGAACAAAATTACACAAGAAGCAAAAAAAATAAAAAATTTCAAAAAGGTGCATGAGATGGTAACATAATGAAGCCCTAGCTGACCAAAAGTCTGTGTAAGCAAAAATTTTTAAAATCCTTAGTGCCACCACTAAATGTTTCTTACCTGATGATGTCTACAGGAAGACATCTTGGATTCAGCAACTGAGCGTTTGTGGGAGAGTCGGGTGCATTCTCGTTACTATGCTGTGTGCTCGATTGCCAGCTTGTGCGTGTGGCTTGGTCGAAAGTAACTTGCACAGATTCTTTTTGTCCACGTAGAAACTACTTAAGCCCTCCCGACCCCACTAAGGGAAAAGGGTGTAATGAAAATGGATGAATGGATGGAGAAACTACTTAGTCGTTCACAGTGCATAAATTCCCACTTACGATGTATGGTTTCACTCACAAGTTAAAAGTTCCGTATTATGTTTATAAGATCAATGCTTAATGTGTGTGAGTGAAATTCACATTCACAACTTTTGAAACTGATTAAACGCTGTGGTGATATAGAAATACTCCTCTGTTAGAAGAAGCAAGTCTATTAATTGTCTTAGATGACGCTCCATAGACAAAGTAACAACTCAGAACTTTTTAGGTTTATAGAAAAAATAAGCTCATGCCTCAAGGTGCTACTTGATTGCAGGTTGGCAGACTGAGTCTTTCTGGGTCAGTTGGGTTTTTGGCTGGGACTCGGTCTTTCACCAGGAAAAAGAATATAGGAACCATCCGAAAATGTTTTAATTGCATTTCAAAAGGGAAGAATGTATAATTGAATAGATGTCCCAACACTGAACCCTGTAGTACCACACTTGGCTACTTCTATCAGAAAGGTATGAGCAAAACAACACTGGAGCCTGACAGAGCAGCAGTGCATACATTTTTATCAAGTTTACAAATCTGTATATTAGGGTATACTTTTAAATCTCTGTTTTTTTTTTTTTTTTGTTTTTTTTTTTTATTACTAGTGCATCTTGCTTATAGCCAAAAATGTATCCCCACATTGGAAACTTATTTTATTGTCCTTAAGTTACCATGTGAAAAAACCCGGGATAGTAATTTTTATGAATGTTTCTTTTTTTTCTTCTTTGTTTAATTGAATTTTATTTAATTTATGCAACTCAGAAAAGGTTGTTGATATAAGATAATTTCAAAATATTTGGGATACATGAGAGGGAAAAAAAGATTAAGAACTCTGTGCAAAACAGATTAAAAGACAGTTTGCTGAATTAACTTTTTAATTGGGTTTTTGGCTGACAATTTTGTACCAAACACTGAGGTTAATGAATGCCTCTGAAAGTTTTAGATTGTGTTGCTGTCAAACGTGCAGGCTGAGTGGAAACAAATAAAAACAAACCTCAGCTACGAGGTACACATTGAATAATTCATTTGATCAATTAATAGTCATTAAGGCAATTTCAGTTATGGCACATCAATAAAAGAACTTTTAATAATAAGCAAGCCTTTATTTGCTTTGACTCTAGGCACCAGAACAATTTCTTTATGCAAGACTGTAAACGTTGGCTGCACATCAACAGTATTTTTCAAAGGTGAACTGTAGCATATTTACAATAAGAATACGTAAATAGCATTTTCTAGTCAAAACGGACAACGAACAATGCAATTTTGTAATTTAATCCAAAAGTACATTAATTATCTACACCCTGTTCTTTAGTAAAAGATTCTTAATTTGAATGGGAAGCTGAAAAATATACATTGCTCTTCAGCTTGACTGGTGGCATTCATTTTATTTAAAAAAAATTAAGATGACAATCCTCTACTTAGCTTTAAATTTGAAGCAAAGTTCAAATGTCAAAGCAATAATTAGCGTTTAACAAGACACCAAGTCCTTTTTACTGAATTTAATCATGTCTGGTATCATGTTTATTGCTGCTTTCATCTCTTTCATCTCTCTTTTTCACACTGTTTGCAGAACCTTGTAAAGCACCTCCCAGAGCAGGAACAGCTGAACGCTTTGGCCAAGTACAAAAACGAGTACTCTAATTTGTCAGAGCCTGAGCAGTTCGGGGTTGTGGTGAGTACACACATGCACGCACACCCACATACACACGAAAAAACTGTCAGCCCAACTCAGAGTAAATGGCCATTGCTTTAATAACATGCACAAGTAGAGCATACAATTTTTGCCTTTATAATATAAAGCCAAAATGCAAAAACCCAGGCATTATGTTACATTATAGTATTTTTGATGATTCAGAACCTCTACTCTTTTCTTTATCGCATAGTGCAAATTAAGTGTAGCATGAACAGAATAGTTAAACAGAACATAACTTGCTGCACAGATATAGCAACCATGTTTGTTACTTCATTAATTTTATGGTAATCTAAACTTGTTTTGTATTTGCATTTCTTTCTCTGTCTCTGTGAAAACACTAATACACGCAGTGGCACACACTGAGTGCTTTCATGTGATTAACATAATTCAGGGCTTTTTAAAATTGTATCATTTTAAGAGGTAGGAAGAGAGCCAGGACACCTGTGGACTAATTTATGCACATTAAAGAGCAGCACTTGCTACCCTATTATGTCTGCATCATTTTCTAAAGATGTACCGAAGGAGGTTTATTCAGATTTATCCTTAAAGGGTGTTGTGAGCTTTGTGGGTTTTGTGTTTATAGCAACTTAGCTGGTGACAAAAACATATGACAATCTACTTTATTACCTTTGTTTGGGACTCGAATAGAAAAGATATTAGGTTGATTGACGGGAGGGAGGAGATGAAGTGGTTAGAACACCTTCTATTGTAAACCTTGCAAAATTGAACCAGGTAAATCCTATTTACCGTATATAAAGTGTCTGTGTAGGCCCAAATCAAATTGTGGTTTCACCTCATAAAAAGCTATATTACAAACTAACAATATGTCTTTTACAGTCTGTATTTTCAGTACAATTCCCCTCACACTATAATTGAGGTCTCCTGTATGTTTCATTATGCCTATTCAGAGTAACAGATTGTCAAAATTGCTCTGCACAGTGCCATCTGAAACATATATCTTTCTGCAGAAAGTTTAAAATCGTAAATAATAAGAACCGCAACATGTTTTAGTGCCAAAAAGTCAACAATAGGTAAAACTCTGTTTCAATTTTCGTTTCTTGCATCAAATTTCATGCATAATTTTGAGCTACTGATACAGCAGACTCCTGCATAAAATTCAAGTGTTTCTCAATAAACTAGAATACCATCGAAAAGGTAATTTATTCCAGTACTTCAGTTCAGATAGGGACCCTTGTATATTACATTTATTCATATACAGTGGTTTATTGCAAATGTTAATATTGATGACTCTGGTTCACACCTAAGGAAAAGCTAAAATTATTTTCTCTGAAAGTTAAAACATAATAATTACATAAGACCAATAAAAACAGGATATTAATACAAACATATTATTCCATGCCCATGTATGTATATATGTTTAAAGAGTCAAAGGGAATGTTGGTGTCCAGCAGACTCCCTCCGCAAGGATGACTAACACCCAGAGGTTATTGCTCAAGAAGCTTGCTGTTTAATTAGGGCTACATGCAGGCATATTAACGGAAAATAATGTGGTTAAAAACGTTGCAGAAGCAACATGCATTATTTCATCTTTAGGGGCTTTTTAAAAACAGTCCTTAGAGTTAAGCGGGGATTGATGAGGCACAGACTCTCTCTGGAATCAGGACAACAAAAAACACCTAACAGACCTATGTAGGTCATGAGACAACTGTACCAATCCATGTGTCAAATGTCTTCTGAACCAGAGAAACCCATTTTTGGGTTTTCATTGTGTTTTCAAGTTTTCAAAATTAATAGAAAAAAAAAAACAATATTGAAGCAATTTTTTATTGATGCACTTGTTTCATGAACCTCTAGAACTCTTATTGCTTTATTTTAAAATTATAAAAAAAACTGATGGCAAAAAAGTTAAAAATGCAAGTTAGTGCAGAATCACTTGAAATATGACTTTGTAGACCTTTTTCTTTTTTTTATGTGTTTGTAGAAATGTTGAAGGGTGCCCTCTGTATTCTCTACCATGTAACAATGATAAAGGATGTTTGCTGTTTCTATAGTAGCTCAAAAGAGACAAACCACAAAGCAGTGTCAGATGAGAAGAGTAGGGAAATGGAAGGCTGGAAGCTATAAACCAGCAGACAAGGCTGATGATTACGTTGATTTCCAGAACATTGTTCAATATAATGTGAGATGTGTCCTAGAGATATAGCGGAACATGTATTAACCACATTTCCATACAGTTCTGAGCTTTGCACTTCAAGGTTTTGAAGTTAATAAAGTTCCATTTAAGAAATAAAACAAACAAAAAAAAAAAAATACCCTCTTTGTTTACTGCTGAAAGAAGTAGGAAATAAAATGAAAAAAAAAAAAAACATTACATATTTATTTTTTCTTGATTGGAACATCCTGAAAACATACTGGATCATAACTTTAAATCCCAAATGTGTACCATTTTGTGATTCTGGTGTGCTGTGTTCTCCCAGATATTGACAGTGCAGTTTTACACTCAGGCTTTTCTTAGAGAATATATAAAACTTGAATAAAGAGCTTATTATTCTACTTACAGCTGCTCTCCATTCATCTCCATTGTGCTGAAAGATACACTTATCTTCATTTGGATTTATCATACCTCTACCTTATGGCTAATTTGTTAATAATTAGGCCCGGGAGCACAGAAAGGTGCTGGTCCGACGGGCCAGGTGGTAGCACTCTGAACATGTCCTCTAACCTGCAGGGCACAAGACAAATAAATGAGCGGTAGTCTGTGCCTAAAAGGAAGCCAAAGGTTTAGCCTTTACCAGCTGTTCCTGAGCAGCTGCTAATTGTTTTTCCTCTTATTAAAAGGTGGCCTAAATAAATGACTTTGTGCTGTGACAAACCTCTTCATCTTTCACATCTTGTGTACTGCAAATTTTAAGAATTTACAATTACGTTATCTCTCATGATCTCTTGCAAATATTGAGTAAGAGTTCAAAGTTTTAATTATTTCAACAACGTATATAAGAGAGAGAGTGTTTATTCCTAGTTGTACATTTCATTGCTTGCTTAAAATGTAAATCCGTTAAGTACAGACATTCAAAGAAAATAAAGAGAGCTGACAAAAATTGTACAATTTTGTTTTTAGGGGAGCATGGCCTCATTAGGAGAAGCCACTGTTGATTTGTTATCTTGTTTACACCATTTCAAAAAAAAAAAAAAAAAAAAAAAGAAGGAACTAAAACATGCACACACATTACTCGCAGGGTGGAACATAAGAAGAACTTTGAGATAAAATGTTGGGTTTTTTTCCTCTGTCGATGTTGTCTGTTGTAACTCCATGTCTCTGAAATGTTTACATTTTATGGTCCGTGTGTTGTTAGTTTTCATCCTCAAAAAAAAAAAAAAAAATTCTGAACATTGTGTCACTTGTTTTCAAAAGTTCTCTTTCTTGTTTTGCCTAAAGCTGCTGATGGTGTGATGGTGTTTGCCTTTTGTTTCTTTTACTGATTATCTAATCTCAGTCACGTATTTATTAAATTATTTATCCAATCTCAGGATTCCATTTAGCTTCGCAGTTGTTTCTTGTGTGATTTTATTCTTAATCTTGTTTCATAGTTTTCTTTTTGCCCTCTGCCCTTTTTTTCACACAAGCGCATAGACACTCACATACGCTCATAGAGTCACTTTCTAAAATAGTTATTTGATAAGATTGCAGTAGCTATAATTAAACCCTTGATGGGGGACATCAAACCGCACAGCCAGCTGTTGTTTAAACTAGACAATCGGAACCTGCATCCCGCTATCTCTAACACACGTACACAATCATTGTAGTGGCCAGGTCTTGGGCCCAATGCAATATTTTTCAATTTTCTCTAATTGTGTGAGAGTGGTAATCCAAGGCAGGCTATTGTATATTCCACCCCCTCCACTGCCTGGTCTATATGGACACTAACTCCACAATTAACTTACCAGACCTGGGACTAAAATCAAATCACTGCCAGCATCTATTACCACTGCCTAGCAACACTTTCCTGTATGCAGGTTGCATAAATGTGCGTTAAATTAGATCGGCTAAATGTTGAAAGTGGCAAAAATGTGATTGTAGATATTTTGAAGTCCGAGTATGTTTTCTGAAGTGGTTTTTGTATTTTTTCCTGGTATCTTTCACATTTTCCACATCCATTTTCTATTTATATTAATGCATGTGCTTCCTTGACACAGATGAGCAGCATGAAGCGACTGCAACCTCGCCTTAGCCACATCCTTTTCCGACTCCAGTTTGAGGAGCATGTAAACAACCTGCGACCAGATATCCTGGCAGTAAATGCAGCATGTGAAGAGGTCAGAAAGAGCCTCGCTTTTGGCCGCCTCCTGGAACTGGTGCTTCTGCTGGGAAATTACATGAATGCAGGCTCTCGAAATGCCCAGTCATATGGATTTGACCTCAGCTCCCTTTGCAAGGTAAATACTGACCTACACATATTTTTTTCACATTCGCAGTTCTTTCTAACCCCTTTGACACTGGTTCAACATGAGGGACACTTGTTCAATAAAGCTCCTGATACTGCATATTGATTTTATACAGCTGTGTTTGCAGGTGCACACCTGAAGTAGCAATAGCAAAAGATTTGACAGACATGAAGTGAGCCTTATGTAAAATGGACTGCCTGGCTCCTCTTCTGGTCTGCAGCACACTTTATTCTAGCCTGTAATATGTTTAAAAAAAACAACTTTTGCTTTGGAAAGACGTAAGACTACAAAAAGAATCATGCATTCTACAGCTGAAAGTCATTTAGTGTATGTCTACCAGCTTTACTACACACTTGGAGGCAAAAGATGAGTCCTTGCAATACAGCTGAAGCTCAATTTTCAAATTTGGCCAAACCTTAGGAATTGGATTTAGGACCAAGCCATTCTAATGCAGGATGTTAAGTTTAATCTATTACATTCCATAGTTGTCCTGGTTGTATGTTTAAGGGATCCAGGTGGAAGGCGAACCACTACCTCAGTCTCAAGTCTGTTGCAGATTTAACAGTTTCTTGTTCCATCCATCACATAGTCTTTTGCATGTGGGCCAAAAAAGTTACATGTTTGTCTTGTCTGATCCAAACACCCTTTCTAGTAAGGTGGCTGTGTCTCCTTTATGACTTGCAGCAAACTGTAAAGGAAAATGGCTTTCTTTCAAAAATGATGTAGTCTTGCATATCTGTTCTATGCACAGCTCTTAGTGTTTTACTACTTTTGCAAGACAGTGTTAGTGGAAGGATTGACTGTTGCTGCTGATTTGATTTTCATCTGTTTTATCACAGTCAGGCCTGCAAGACCATGTAAACATACAAGACAAGGTTTACGTATCAGTTGGCTTTTATCAAAACACATTAAAATAAAGGCCATGTTTAGTTTGTATTTTTCTGCCCACAATAGATAGCTGGGGCTGTCCAATCCCTCTGAAAGCACACACACCCTTCAGGGCTAACCAAGCGCTTCATGGATGAAGACATGGCCTATGGGTATACCTCTGTGATGAAGACTGAGCACCAAGTATCCCTCGTGTGATAGTGAGGACAAAAACAAGGTGTAATCTTTGGATGAGAAACTCCTGCAGTGGTTACATTAAAGCTGTTGGCACATGCGGTGCAGTTTCCACAGTAACAGCCACCGCAGCCATTTGTCACTGCCACCTCTTTGCCCTGTTAGACTTGGATGCTTATGCTCATATAAACACCAGCGCATTTGCCAAATGTGGATTCCTGCATATTTGATGGACTAGAAACATTAGCAGAACAATAACATAATCAATCAACAGAGGTTTATTTGTGGATTATGTCTTCCACTTAGTTTAACGCCACTGTTCCAGTGTGTCGATTTCTTTTCGTTTTTCATCATGCTGACATGTTGTCTGACCACGGTGAGTCGATGTCTCAGGCACAATATGTAGAGGAAGGCATCACCTTCATGCCTCCCCCAGAGTTTGACAACTTAATACTGTGACACACTTCACAGCACAGGGAAATTGCACCTAGCCCAGCTGGAAAAAGAAAAAAATGTTTACATTGTCATCTATGATTACCATCCATCTAAATTCAGAGAGGGACCTTTTGTGAGTGAGCCATTGAAGCTTTTAGGGAAGGAAGAAAAAAGCAAGGAAAAACCGAAATGAAAAGAGAGATGAGAATGTTTGATTAGAGGAGATAATGCAAACATGATTAAACCCAGCGGGTCTGAGTACACTGCTGTCTACCAATAGATCACCTAGAGAGATGCACAGCAACACACTCCACAGGAGGGATGCACAGCGGGGATACTAAGAGGCATCTTGGAATTAGACTGTAAAAGAGCAATGATGGAAATTTATCAAGCAATGATGGAAATTTATCAAAGAAATTGAAAAATTGTTGTGTGCGGTTGAGGGAGACACAGCGAGTGCAGGGGGGTCATCACATTGTGAAATTGCATCTGCTGCATAAGTATGAGATATAAAATCATCCGTTGCGCTGTCAACACTGAACATTTATGACACAGGCATTGAGACATGACTTTCTTTGTCTTATTATACCCAACAGATACTGCCATCTAATGTCGGGTGAAATTGCAGCGATACATGGCGAGTCTGACAACTTTTGTCTGCTGCATCAAACACGTCTGCCGTGACAAGCTCTCACACTGTGATTTTCTTTTTTCTTTGGACAGAGAAAACAGAAACTAAAAAGGAGGCAATTTATACGCATACATAGCAGTGACATATCAAAGGAAAACCTTGAATGCCAGACCCTTACGGTTTGGAAAATTCATTGCTCTATTATCCTCAGTTTTCATATATCTCTTTTCTTTTTTTTTTATGACAACCTGCTTTGGGTCCACTTATCCCCTTGGGGAAGGGTCAGCGCAAATCAATAAAAAATTCCTCAGAGTAATTTTTCCTTTGATGAAACTTTTCTGTCTTGAGCGAACTGGTCTCTTCCAGGATGACAGTGGCCCCATAATGGGTCACAAGAGGTCATAAAGAGATTTGATGGCTATGAAAATAATGTGAGTCATATGTGAGCCTTTTGCAGTCTCTGCCAGCTCAGTTGATCATTTATAGAAGATTTTAATCTGTGTTGGACTGCATCCTTCCCCACATCAAATCGTCAAGGGAGAGTTTGTCAGTTCAATATTTCAGTGTTTTCTTTATTAAGCTAATAATATGGCAAACATTGAAATATTTCATTTAAAAATGACTTTTCTTGTTTTAATAACACATATGCGTAATTCAAGTAAAAACAGATTTATGAGGCACAAAACATATATATATATATAAAAATGAAAATTGCTATGGCAGTTTGCCAAAAAATTTCACATTCTTAAACTAGTACTTTGTTGAAACACCTTCATTCAACCCTCAATTAAAATTTTATTTATTCACCAGTTCACAACATTCTTTTTTTCAGGGCACTTTAGAAAAAGTCCTTTCAGTTCAGTCAGACATCCTAAAACTGGGAGCTGGTTCCACAGGAGAGGACCCTGATTACTAAAGGATCTGCTTTGCGTTGTGTTGATTGAATGAATCAAAACTCTAGCCACTTTGACAGAAATTTCAACTCAATTTGGAGAATAGGTAGCATGTTGTAACTCTTGCTTAAACTGGTTGGCATTTGGTTACAATTGCCAGAAGGCTTAGACCCCACTAACTCCGGGAAAGCTGGCATTGTGAGGATCACAGCGGAAATTTGTCGGTTCACTTGAGGACTAAAAGATGTTCTCACAGTATGAAAGATTTTTTAATGTAATTGTTTTAATTTTTGTGTTGCTGGATAAATATTTAAAAAAAGTGTTGAAATGACATAACATTGTCTCAGTTTTGCTATGCCTCAAAAATTTGTTGTTTTACAAGGGTAGAATTTTGAGAACTATTCTGGAGGGGCATTTATATCAGTCCAGCTAACGTCAGTGTTCTGTCATTTGGAGCATGTAAAAATACTGAGTCTGACAGCCTGAAGAAATTTTCCTGCATAAGTTTCTTTCCTGACCTCTCTGAAGATTTGCATGTCAGTTTCTATGTCTTAGCTGTTTGACACTTTGACAAGAAAAACATAAACAAAAATATGTACTTTAGGAATAGTGCAGAGCTGGCATTAGTTTGCAGGTATAGAAAGTAGCTTTTCATTTTGTACCACATTAGTGGAAGAAATGCATGTTTCATTGAAGGATTTATTTGTTTGTGTTGCTACAGATGGATCACAAAATAAGTAGAGTAAAAGGAGAATAAAAGCGTAGTATGATCCTGTCACAGTTGTTGCATTTTAGTTGATTAATACTTTGGTTTACTTGCCAAATAGAATAAAATTGAACAGAATTACCTCATATTCTCGAACCTCAGTGGGAAAATTCATGTTTACATGCAACAAAGTGACAGACACTGCGACAGACTGGTGACCTGTCCAGGGTGTACCCCGCCTCTCACCCGGAACGTGGCTGGAGACAGACACCAGCACCTCCCGACAAGGGTGTAATGAAAATGGATGGATGGAAAGTGACAGACAAAAATCCTTGCTATGTACATCAGCACAAGGCAATGCGACATATAATTTATAACATCTAGACATAATTATTCAATGAGAATTTCACATTTAAATAAACATCAGATTAATTTCAATTCAATTGAGTGCATTTATATGGCATAAAGTTATGCAATGTCCATTTGACAACACTTCATCAACATATTTTTGCTTTTGCAAATAAAATCTTGCTTTTTTGTGAGTTAGGATTTTCTCCTCTTAAGGAAAGTTGCTTCTTTCACTTCAACCATTAGAAGCTTTGTAACTTTATGTGTTTTTTGTGTGTTTTACCACAGTTAAAGGACACGAAGTCCGCAGACCAGAAGACCACATTACTGCACTTCTTAGCAGAAGTGTGTGAGGAACAGTTTCCTGATGTGATAAAGTTTGTTGACGAGCTGGAGCACGTGGATCGAGCAAGCAGAGGTACATTATATTTTTAGACGTGCTTCTAACACTAAATGTCAAAGGTACTTGTACTACCCTTGAGTGAAGGTAGCCAGAACTGGAAGACATTACAAAGTCACATAAACACATTAGACTATATGTAAATTATATACAATTAATTTTAATATTATATGTTAACATTCAATGTTGTTCTATTAAGGCTAGTATAAAATGATGGATGGTTGGTACCAAGTATTCATTGGCCAAAGGGGACATATTGCCTTCACCTATTTATTACCTAGTTATTGCACTTTTTTTGGAACTAATCAACATTACTTTTCTTTGTTTGTAGCTTTGTATATCAAGAAAGCCCACTAGATTTGTTTATTTTTTTTTCAGTATGTTATTTTAGTTGCTGCCGATGTTATTACATCTAAGAACTTTATATATTTTCTGTAAACACTCCCTAGCATCATGTTCCATTGTGAGTATTAGTCGTCAAAGCCTGGTATAAACAATCGTGACAACTGAACAGGGAAATGCAGAGGAAAATAATGGGAACAACCTTATAAAATATAACAAGATACTGTATGTGAGATTTTAGCTTAATCAAATTCTGATGGTAGGTACCTCAACACTTTTTTCTTTTTTTTTTTTTTTACTTTGCCATATTGGAAATATGTATAATCAGTAAGATTTAGACTATTATATTTGGCTCACACAAAAGAAACGGGTTGATATTATCAAAATATGCTGCATATTTTGTTTCGTATATGACAATTTCAGAGTAATTGGAGTCTTTTGTATGCCTTAACTGCATAATGCAGAAACAGAATGACCTACCTTCACTGAAACAAAGCATTTTTGTTCAGCAAGTCTTTTGTTTTCTGTAAGCTTTATTCTTTTGTAAAAATCTCTTGGGGTTATTCTAGAATTAGATAGCTTGTTGATTCTGTAAACAATGCATTTTATTATTTTACCGTTTGATCCACTCTACACTGTTCATCCACGCCGCTGTTTGATACCAGCATTAATCTTCAGCTGTCGCACGTTTACAAGTTAGAGGTTTATTATTTTTTTCCAAGTAAATACATCAGGTTATGTCAGCCACAGAGATGAAGAGCAATTCTCTCTTTGAACACGTTTGGAGTTGCTGTGTTGGTTTTAACGCGATTTGGCGTTTTTCTTTTTTTTTTTTTTTTCTTCTCACAAACATGGCTCCACTCAAAGTGCTTTTAGTCTGGTCCGATTCTCCTGAGTACGGTAAAGGTCAGAGACAAGCAGAGCTGACTGGGTGGTCAAAGGAGACTCGGTCTTGTTCTTTGTTCGTTGTTGCTATAGGTGGCTCTCATGCAGCAGCGGCGAGCAGAAGTCTGTGCAGAGTTTGTGTTTGTTTGTGTGCGAGGTTGTTCCGTCACAGCATGTTTCCACCCGGCTCCAAAGACGATTTTTACCCACTGCTCTAGTCCCAGCGGGAGGGAGAGAGGAAAAGTGTGAGGAGGAGAAAACGTAGGGGGATAATTTGTGTGGCTTCATTGTTTGGACTCTCTCATAAAGACCCCTTTAGATTTTTTTGAATTTTTTTTTTTCTTTTTGAAAACAGTAGATGATGACACCCCTGTTGTGGGTTTATTTCTCCCAACTAGACTGCATGTCCACAAGACCAAGATTAATAAGTACAAGGTTGAGATCAATGGGAAGCACAGTTCTTAGATCTTTCCTCAGACTGTGTGACGTCTGCTTTACAGACATCAAGCTGAGTATATTTACATCTGTATAGATGGAGTGTTCTTTCTCTGTCACAGTCTTTCTCTGTTTCTGTACCATTATGACATGCTCACATTAAGTGTCTTATTACACCACATCTCGTATTCAGACACACAAATCCCATTTCTTTTCAAACAGGGCTCTTGAGTGGCTTCTTTTTCATTAATTCTGACAGCCATTTGAGAGGACTGTAGACACGCTAAAAGGCTGCATTACATTCATAGACACTAACCAAAGAGCTTACTTGGGCATGAAAACAAGGTTGGGTAGAGGTAGCAGTAATGATTTGTGTTCCAGCTCTGAAGGTGCTATTTTTCTGAATGCATATAACGCGGCCCCTCGTTTCCCCCACACTTCTCACAGAGGCGAAACTGTACTTTAGTTCAGCGTCGCTTCGTGTCTGTCTTCTTATTTTTGCTTCCCTCTCTTCTCTTCAGCTCTGGAATCATTATTTTCCCTGACAGTGAGAAACAGTCTTTTTTGCTGCTTCTGTCATTTCCCATGAATCTCTCCTTATCTGTCTGTCAACACCTCTGTGTCTGTCGGTCCTTCCCTTCTTGTCTCGCTCTTGTTCTTGGTTTCAGTCTTTCTGTTCTTATTTCAGATTTTTTTTTTTTCTGCAAAACACACACAGACATGACGAACAGCAGCAGCTTTGGCCAGTTAAGATGGCATAAGCTGAGTGGTGCTTTGTTTAAACTGATGGTACAAAGCAGGCGACTGTTGAAAGCAACTAATAGGCTCAACCTGGTTAATTCATCTTAGAAATATAAATAATACCTTTTGGCTGTAGAAATGATGCTCATTTGTTTTTTGGAAGAGACATTCTTGCATAAATTTTTACACAGCAAAAATATAGAAGTTCTGTTTCCATCATCTTGTTGCATTAAAGAGTCATTAAGGACTTATGTGAGGACTCGACGACATTGATGTGGCTGTTTAATATGCTGTTCAAGTGCTGCTTTGTAGTTCTACCTCATGCAGTTTGAGTGATGAGCCGGAGGTTTAAAGTATATGGAAGGGGCTTTCTCTGCTACATTTCAGAGGCTGCTTTGCTCTTAAGAATTGCAGTTTCTTAGATGTTTAGCATGTAGAATGTTTTCTATATAGGTCTCCCATCCACAGCCTCTGGCTCCATCAGTTTAGTCCGACTTGTCTGACAAGGTTTGGCCTCAGAGGGCAGATCTGCATTTCTACACTCTCCTAATTTCCATATATCAAAAGATGATCTATTGTGGACTTGTCTGTAATATGGCTCTTTGCGCATACGCGTAGTTGTGTGCTCCTCTCTTTGTCTCATTTATTGCACAGCAGGTTGACAGAGTAATAAAAGGATGTCAATGGGGAATTTGACCTCTACAAATACTGCAATTATTATTCCTCTAAAACACCCTATATCTGTCTGCAACCTCTCTGGACTCCAGAGGCGTTCAGGTCCCAGTGCCCATAAAAATCACTCACGCCTTAATGCTCAGAATGAGAAGGCAACAACAGCTTGGCCAGAAAGAGAATGAAACATACACAAACACCACTTCGTCTTTTTTCCCCTTCTTGTATTTAGTTTATTAGTCACAGGATGAGCCTCTATATATCAGTTCTTCAGTTCTGTATTTCAAACATATGTTTATGGTAAACATGAATATTCTTTGCTTTGAAGGGCATTCGTTTCTGTTTAGCAACACATTCCAGCTGCCACAATCGCTCTTCAAGTAGGTTTTCCTCTTGAAGCATATAGTTCTATGTTTGTCACCTCTCTGTCAGTCATTGTTCACATGCCTTTCCATGTGAGTGAAGCACATCCCAAAAGCCTGCAGATTAGCTTGTGGAGCAGAGAAAAGAGGAGATCCCTGTCTGTTTTTGCTTTCTGTCTCGCCCTCCTTTGCTCTTTTCTCAGTCACAACGTCATCTCACCGGGCTTTAATCATTTCTATTAATGGACTGGCTGTCTGGCAACCTTCCACTTTTCATTCTGCCCACACCTTATTCAGTCAAATTTGGTTGCCAGGTAATGCAGAGGATAAAAAGTGTACAGGGTAAAAAGCAGGTAAAGGAGCAGGCTGTTTACTAAAACTTTCACTGTTTAATATGACTGAAAATATCTACTCGTTGAAACATTTAATGAGAAAATATATTAGATTCAGGCATCCAGTGAATAAACAGTGTATCTCAAAAGCATTCTTAGCTCTTGAAATTGTTTTATATTTTGACATGTTTCAAACACAGAATTAAATATTCTATTATTATTTTATATGAAAGACTAATGCACGACAGCAAATACTTGTGAAGCAGTCACTAAATAATTGTATTTTTTTTATTTTTTTACAAATATAATCTGTGGTTGGTAGTGGCTTTGCATTAAACTCCCTTGAGTGAGTACTTTATAGAACCACCTTTGCTTTACTTTGGGTTTTTTGAGATGTTTCTACCCGCTTCAAAAATTTCTGCTTTTTTTTTTTTACTTTTCTTTTACGAAATAGCTGAAACGCAGTCAGATTTACTGGAGTGCACCTGTGAATAGAACTTTCAGGTTTTACTATAAAAAAATATTAGTTACATCTATTTCTGGCTATATTCAGGTCCAGTCTAACACATCCATTTAGTTTAAATGAAAGCATTCCATTCTATAGTTCTAGCTCTATATCTAGTGCCATTGTCTATAAGGAGAACCCCTGCCCTAGTCTCGGATCATCCGTAGCCTCTGCAAATTTTTAGATGAACATCAAACGGCTGAATAGTCTCTTCAGCAAGCAGCTCAGAGGCGTGCTAATGAACTAATTATTTGATTAAGGTGGAAGTTGTGCTTGTAACATGAAGTAGTTACAAGCACAACTGTTTTTTTCATACCATTAAAAGAATGGTATGAATACTTTTCCAAGGCAATGCACTTTAACATGTCTTTGTTCATTTTCCAGTTCGCATAATTATGCTGTATGAAAGGACAGATGTGCAACCGAGCCTAGTTTTTACTTTGTGAAGGAGTACAGTATTTTCAGATTGGGTGGATGGATTTAGTGCCACTATAAAAATTATTAATCATTTGATTGTTTTAGCCAGGTTTTCTGTCTGTTGGTGTCTTTGTGTCACCAGACACAGTGTGTTTAATGATGCTATGACATCCAATTAATGATCTTTACTTAACCAAAGTATCTCTAGAAATCAATCTTCTCTTTTATAGAGGAAAAGTAATCATAAAACCATTGCAGGCTTGCTGAGCGGGTGTAATAAGAAGAAAGTACTTTACGTTTAAGCCTAGAAAAGGCAAATTCTTTGCAGCACAAAATATTGCCGAGGTATTTTGGTAATCACAGGATTAAAACATGCGCCAAAACACAGAAAAAATGACATTTTTACCAGGACTTTTTTTATTTTTTTTTTTAAACCAAGAAATGGCACATAGTCAAATTGTTGCTTAGACTGAAGATAACAGAATAAAGTACATCACAGTGTGCAAATAATTTGGCAAGTACATGTGTGGTATGATGTATTCACTGCTTTAAATTTAGTTTCCTTTACTCTCTAATCCTATTGTTTCATTTAGTAATTTTTTCAGTTATAAATGATGACAGAAAATCCCACCTGCTCTTATCCCTGTGGCATCTAGAAACTTAAATGTGTTTGTGTTTATTTAGATTCTCGCCATTACCCACAGTGAAAAGACCAAATCAACTCTCTTGTCATCGAAATGTAAAGAAAAACTTTTCAACATCAGCTATTGCAGGCCTCTGTTTTTTTAAACATCTAGCACAGTGGGTTTTCATCTCTAAAAGGGTTTATGTCATGAAGTCAAAGAGAAGCTAAGCTACTCTCTTCTGTTTTTTTTTTTTTTTCGTAAAGCGTTTATTAGGATCAAGGGAAATGTGAAACTACTTAAGATTAAGCAGCTTATGTTTTTTTTTTTTTTTTTTTTTTTGTGAAGCAGAGTTTAATCAGGGTAATTTAAGCCACATGCTGTATTCACTCACAAGCTAAACGTGTCAGCCATGACCAAGGTAACAGGAAGTTAGGTTCAGCCTTCTCCTGTCCTCTCCTGGTGTAAAATCCATGCACCTGTTGGTAGAAGCACATTCAAAGGATGAAAGACCTTGAAGCCTAATCATAATTTTCTTTTCAATACAGAAAGGGCATTCCACTTTTAGACAACCATGAGATGCACATAATAATAAAAAAAGAGCTTTATACATGCTCTTATTTTCTGATGTATGAATTTTATTTATTCCCTCAACAATTCTGGCACCGAGTGAACCCATAGTAATCATGTTTTGTATGTGAGGCGGCTTTCTCATTCATTTTCTGTTATTCTTTTGTGTTTTCCCCCAGTCTTCTCTATTGTCCTATTTTGCTTGCTTGTGTCTCCTCACATTATATCACGTTTGTTTTTGGTCCACCACCATAAATGTGCGTGTTTGTGGCTGAAAATATGTGCTTGTGTCTTTTAGTCTCTGCAGAGAATCTGGAAAAGAGCCTCAGGCAGATGGAGAGGCAGCTGCTGCAGCTCGAGAGAGACCTGGAGACTTTTTCCTCCACCGATGACCCTAACGACATGTTTCTCACCAAAATGGCTATATCCTTTTTTTCACATTTATGCATATGCTTTATTGCTTGTGGGCAATATACAATGTGTTAAATGCAAAAATAAATAAAATGATAAATGAGGTCAGAGGAATATTACTAAGATGCAATAAACTGGACTTACTCCAAGTTTGCATTATGACATCCTTTGAATATATAATGTAGTTGGTGTAGATTCTATTGGGGGGAGGGGAAGATAGGAAGATAAGAATGTGCTGCGTCTTCAGCCTCGGTCACACCCGGTTTCCATTTCATTATCAATGATGATGTGCACAAGTAATGAGTACATCCCATTCCACAGTAAACTCACTATTCCAGCCTTTCCCTCAGCTTCTTTTCTTTTTTTCCGAAGGGTTCTTAAGAGTGAATGCAACTTCAAACAAAAGGCAAAGGGTTGGAGAAGAAGTTTTTGTGCTCCGCTTTTTTTAAACTCTGGCAGTGACAGTAGACACTGTTTATCCCTAAGGAGCAGTAATGTATTATGCTATTGAATTGTCATTTAATTATCCAGTAACAAAAGCGCTAATGCATGAACAGAGTCAACACATTTCCGCTGCCCATTCGGGATACCTCAGTCCACTGCTGACAGCTGGTGTGCTTTTGACAGCAGGGTAAATTATTCATTGTCTTCTGAGAAGGTTCTACAGGATCAGGCTGACAGGTTCGACTCAGGCCAGGTGTGTTCAATAATACACTCTGTTCCTTGGCCCCTTCATGTAGTTTTGATCAACAGCCTTGGGGCCGGGGCACTGATGCTGAGGTAGTTAGCAGAGAACTTGAGAGCAACTCAGACAAAATGAATTTCAAGCAACTGTCACTGTTGTACTTTTGTTCTTGCATGGTGTGTCGAGGGGCTTAAAGGGGAAGTATTATGTATTTTTAAGGTACAATGTGCTATAAAATAGCACTATCAAGTAACTATATTACCTCCAGTTATGAAAATACTGTGTATATCACAAATACACACAGCATTTAAAATAAATTATTTAAAAGAAATTTGACTTCACAACATGTTGCCTTGTAATTGGCCTCTGTCTCTTTAAGAAGTTCTTGCTTTTTCCGACACGCACCACGTCATCACAACAATGCATCTCCATTTTGCCGTTTACAACCGTTTTTAGAAGCATTGGATTGAGAAGTAGTTTGTATGAATAACCTCAGCAATAAATATATGTTCTATTTTTTATTTATTTATTTTTTATTTCTTCATTTTGATATCCCTAAATGAAATCTAGTGCGGGGTAGAGTCGGGGCAACCTTGCAATAGTCATTTTTATTAAAAGCCATCAGAACTTATGTCCACAAGCCACATTGACACAATCAATGGAAGACAGTGCTCTGCTTGGATGAGACCAAAACTGAGGTATTTAGTATTTATGCAGAAGAGAATGTGTGATGTATAACTAACTCTGTACATCATCCTGAACTCAGCATCCCTGGAGTGTCAGGTTGGGATGCTTTGTTCAGGGAGGAGAGGGAAGTTGGTCAGATTTGATGGGCCGTACTAAATACATGACAGTCCTGGAAGAAAACCTGATGAAATCATGTAAAAAGTTGAGAATGGGATCTAGATTAAACTTTCAGAACAACAATAACAACTTTAAACAGTCAGGCCTTAAATGGAATGATTTAAATCAAATCACATTTATGTATTATGTGATCCAGTCAAAGTCCAATCCTAAGTCCACCTGAAAATATGTGGCAAGAACACTGAACTTGTTGTTAAAAGATGCTTTTTATCTAATTGGAGAGAGCGTATAAGTTATAGACTCATGGTGCCCGTGGCAAATTTTTCATATTTTTCTTTGTTAAAAAAAAAAAAAAGGAATAAAGGAAACATGTCTCATTTTCCTTTCTCTTTATTATTATTCATTTCATGTTGTATGTTTCACATGAAGTGCAAAGAGGTTGTAACATGGCAAAATATAAAAATAATAATTTTATTGAACATTAGCCAGATACTGTTATAAACTATTGATTTAAAGCTTCAAGTACAAGTCTCCCAACTATCTAGAAATAATTTATATTTTTACCCCTTTTTTTACTCATGTTTCCAAAGGTCAGTCAGTTTTTGTACAATGATGCTCTTTAAAGTATGCTCCATCTTGTGATCATTACTTAATGTCTGTCAGTTTTCAGTCAAAGCAAATAATGTTTTTTCAGTTCATCTTGAAGAAGTTTTTGTTATTGTTCAGAATGAGCCTCTTAAAAAATATTCTTTCTATTTAAAATGTATGGCAGATGCAGCCAATGCCGTTTGAAGGGAATTCTCAGAATTATGAGTAGTAGTAATACATCTTTGTTGGGCCAAACATGAGAGTCAGGATGTCCCAGGTGAAAATTTCCTTTTCTCTTTTCGCCCCTCTTAAGTACACAGTGACTGGGTCATCGGGGCTGGTGTGACACATCTGAATCTGAGCTCAGGCTTGTAAAGGTGGCAGATCAGATCATGACAAAAACAGAATGGGGATGGAGAAATGGAGACTGAAGAATGATGGGACTGGGTGGGTGGGGGGGTAAGTGGAAAATCTCAAGGGAAAAAGGCCTTGAGATTGAGTTGCGGAGAGCTGCGGGTTTCTCTCAAACAGGAAAGAAGTCAGGAGGTGGGGGAACAAAAAGAGGACAGATATTACACTCCACAACACTTATCACCCTCAACTCTTAGCTTTTTTTTTTTCTTCTCTTCTTCCTCCTACTCTGACCTCCCTAATTCCTTCCTTTCCTCACATTCTGGCTTGGAAACATATTACTGACAAGTCGGTCTGGGCGGAGAGCCTATCGAACAGCATTTATCCAGCTGTGAATAGGTAGTCTCATCGTCAGCCAGATTCAGCTGAGGCCAAACCTCAAATAGGTCCATCAATTGAGCAATAATGAAGGTGCAAAATCAGAGCCAGAATGCTGCCCACACACTTGTATGACACCACACTTACAGTCCTGCTTCTTATCTGCCATTAGGTGACAGTGTTAGCCATTAGGTTGTTGATTGCGTATTCAGGATGTTTCAAGGAAACATAATCTGAAATTTTCAAAAATATGAAACTTACAGCGATATGGATTTTTTTTTTCGTAACACTGCAGAAGCTTTGACTTTCAGCTCACAATGGTGAGCATGTGAAAAAGACAGACAGGAATATGCATTTCAGAAATTATTTTAGAGGCGTGCGTGGAGTCAGACTTTCCTCCACAGTACTGCGTGCCCTGATAGTTGGCACGGAGCTTTTCAGCGCTTTCGCTCCCACACTGACATGTCTACAGCACACGTTGACAGAGCTATTACAATATTTGTCTCCTTCCGCACACAAACACGCCAAAGAATAAGAAGCTATCCTTTTCCTTTCCTCACCTGGGTGAATTTGTGAAGATTTTTCAGTCAGATCCTGCAGGCGACTTAAAGCCATTGGAGGCTGCTGTAGTTATTAGATTTTTCTTTAATAAGGGATCATCTCACTGCTTTAAAATAACTTTGAGATGCAAAGACATGTTGGTGCTTAAAAGTTTTACATAGACAGTGTGAGCACATGTTGCAGCTTTTGGGTGGACTTCGAAATGACGCCTTCAGGAAAATGAGAATTACATAAATATTACATTACATAAAATCAGTGCTCAATGCAGAAAAGCTGAGAATTTCAGTGTTTTCCGCATATTTGACCGTGCTACCTTTTTCTTAGCTTGAGTTTATGTTAGCGGTTATGTGTGTGAGATATATTAAGACACTTTGCCAGAAGCTGAACATTGATGGTGTAGGCTGCATGGGTGCGAACACACTGTGAAAGCAACCTGACAGACTGTATCCGAGCCACTAATGGCAACATCACAGTTTACATCTGACTGATTTCCTCACTTTCCTGAAAAACTGCAGCGAATGCTTTCGTCTTTGCTGTCCACCTACAGAATCCTTTGATCAGCATTTGATGAATACACTAATATGTGATGGATGTCTTGTTGACCTTGACATACACCCCATTACAGCTTCAGCAAAGTGGCGCAGGAGCAGTATGGAAAGCTGGCGATTATGCACAGCAATATGGAGACCATGTATCAGAACCTGCTGGAGTACTTTGCTGTGGATCCTAAGAAGACGTCTGTGGAGGAGTTGTTCACTGACCTCAGCAACTTCCGTTCCATGTTCACAGTAAGTATGCTAAATCAAACACTGGAGCAGTCCTTCACATTTTGCTCCCCTCACCTTTTTTGTAATGTTTATAGAATTTTTTTGTTGTGGTAAAGTATTTCAATTTTGAAAGCCTTTGACAAAACAGTTTTTTACTCTAAAACAATTTACTCAGTCAATACATAATGGTGGCTCACTTTCTTTACGTTGATTGTGCCTTTTACAATTGTGGCAATTGTAAAATGTTGTTTCTACATTTTACTGAATTCACCTGCTTGCATATGAGCACCAAACAATCCTAATCTTCAGCAGTGTTGTGATAGATATGAAAAAAAATCTGCGGTTACACTGTAATTATAAAAAAAGGGACACAAACGGTACTTCTTGTCTGATTCTATAACTTTAATATTCTGACATGCAGTGCAGAGCAGAACAATGTGAGCCATGCTTTGTTCACTCTCAACCAGGCATTTATATTATTGCTCTGCTCCTTAGACTTATTTATGTGGTGCTGCTTTGAGGTCTGGATTTGTGCTGACCCACTGTGTTAAATCAGGGGGATTAGTAGCATAGGTCACTGGACATGACATAAATTAGTAGCTAATTAAGCGACTAAAGTTCTTGCACTGCCCCAAACTTAACATTTACCCTAAAGACACTAATGGATTTCATGCCCTTTTTGTACTGTAGAGATGTTTTTTTTTTTTTTTAGTTGAGTCTTATTATCCAAATTTTGGAAAATTCATGTACTCCCTTGGGCCAGAACATAAGCCCTCTGACTCCTCCTTTAGAGTTGTCACAATAAATTGTATATACTTTTGCGCAAGTGAGCATGCAATAGAGAATTCATTCCCTTTTTTAGTTTCAACATTGTAAAAATGGAACATCAAAAACTAGCTCTAATTTCTTCAGACATTTTAAGAGGCAATTATGTGTAGACACATTGATTTATTCCCACAGCCTTAGATCATTTTTATGCTTGAAAGATTCACATTTGAATGTTAATGTTAATGATAAAAATGTGTTGATGTTCAGTTTTTTTTTAAATACTTGCATAGGTTAGTTTGGTGTAGATTTGAATTAACAACATATAAATAAATTAACAAGAAGACCTATGCATTCACAATGTACAGTTTTTATCAGCTAATTAACTGTAGAAAATTAAACCGGTTCTTTGGCTATGGTTTCAGCCATTTAGTACCATGGCTTGGCATTGTGTCCTGCTCTAGCTTTCATTCTCTGACCAAACATAACGGTTAATGACTCTGCTTGTGAATGGTGAACAAGCCAAGTGTTATAAAGACCTGCATTATAAGATCAACACTCCCAAGGTAGCTATTTATTTCCCTGTGATAGGTCAAGGCACAAGCAGCTTACACCCTCAGCATTTCGTATAAATTGTCACATCACACAGACATGTCTTGGGAAATGCCATGGCCAGGTCAGCGAACACAGGCATACAGTAAATCTCCGCATCGTAACCTCTCGGTCAAACCTATGTCAGCATATACCCCACTGTGCCAAGGCCCATGCTAATAGCTTTGTGCTGTCTCCAGTCCTATCCCCAAAGCAAACTGAGCCCTTGAATGTGTGTATTAAATTCGTAAAGCATGCGTGCTTGTATAGTTTGTTAGTGTGTGGATGTTGTTTCATTTGGGCAGTTTTTATAGGAGGAGCTGCTCAGTTTGGTTTTATTTGCACACGAAGCGCAAAGACATACACATACTTGTGCACGCATGCAGCAAGTTCAGTCACCCGTAGGAAGAAGACCCAGGGCGAGGCCCGCACATCTGACAGAAATCCAATTGAGCGTATCTAATAGTGGACATCCAGGAGAGGAAGATGGTGAAGCAGACCTGCAATGATGAAGAAAAGCAGAGGGCAGTTATCTTAGTGAGCTAGTTATTTTTTTTCTTTCTGTCTTTCATTTAAATAATATATATATTTTGAAAATCTAACAGAATATATATTATGTGGTAGCATTCATTTCATGTTCATAAAAGAATATCTTGACAAAAGAGAGATTAATGAATTTGAAGTCAGAAAATAAATGTTTTCTGGATTTCTTCATGAAAACTACAAAATGCCCTAAAAGTCTCAAAATATTGATGAATGCAGAGCAGGTAAGCAAATTTGACAGAAGCTTGGAGAACATGATGAGGATTTCTTGGCCAAAAATGACCAGTGAACAATTCAGAATGACATTAAATAAGTGCAAAATTGTACTAAGTGTTTTAACTTGGGTCCTTTTTTCCGACTAGCTCAAAGATAAACAAAATTGGAGTTGGTGCAGACAACGCAGTTAATGATGTATCCTAAATCTGATTTAGTGATGCTGCTGTGAGACAACTGTGGTTCTAAAGCACCAATAAGGACAGGGACACCTCCACCTTGTAATGCAGGAAGATTTTACCACATGGCTACATTCAGTTTGAACACCTGATTACTCTGCTCTGCTTTATGATGCCTGGCGTGTGCGGCTCAGCTATTCAGTTCTCCACCTTGTTGACACTGAGAGCAGAGATGAGAAAGACTGATGCAACTTGATTGCTATATATTTATTGTCCTCACATCTGCACATTGTCATTGGCTGTTGACTATACATCTCTTGTTTAAAGGTTGTAACCCTAAAAGGCAATATGCACAACAACATTAAGTACTAGGAAGAGGGCAAACATTTACCAAAGTACACCAGCACACTCTCATTCTGCTTATAAAAGGTGAATAAAAAAAACTATCTTTACAAGCTTTGAGAAGTTAAAAAACAAAAATCTATTTTTTTCTCTCAGCATTATTGGACTAAAATAATGAATGGCAGATGATTTGGGAACTTTGGATAGTTAGATCATCAAGTAACCCATGTTAACTTAAGCAATTTATGTGCTTGGTCATTGTATGAAATAATAGTCTTTGAGCATCACATAATGAGAACCACTCACTTACAAAAAGATGTGCATATGTGAGAAATGAAATGGAAAATGCAGTGCGTTCCAAAAAGAATTTAACTTTAACAACTCAAACTTTTTGCATTAAATCATTTTCCAGTTGCTTATCTTCGAAGCTGCTCGCAAAATGAAGATGAACATTCAACCTTTAGTGTAGTACAAAACCCCGGGTCTAATCATTGGGTGCTATCTATCTAGTTAAAGGACAGAGACAAGTTGAAGGATTAAGATACACATTGTACCAATGAATCATTTTTCTTAATAAATAAGAAAAATGTGTAAAATCTTTGGCAAAATTGTTTGAATAAGGGTTCTGTTTCTCTGTTTAAGGTCATAATTCTTTAGAAGGTGGGGAGCGCTAAAGAATTGAAACGTTTTCAGAACTAGCAAGCGTGGGTAGGGGTGAGCTGGTCCTAATTGTTACTGAAAATCTATTCAGTATTAAATGACTCCTCTGTCACCTTCTCTTAGTGTTTGCCTCCGCTTTACTGTACCAAATCAGATTCTCGTTTATTGCATAGTTCTCTTGTGAAGAAGTTGTTGCCATGAGCAACCAATAGTCATTCCATCATTTCAGAGATAAATTTATGACACAGAGGCCTTCATTTAAAAATAGTTAAAAAGAGAGCTCTGAATAGCTTCAATCACAGTATTTTGGCATTCATCTTCCTCATGTACTTTAAGCTGTAATACCTTCCTTTCAAATTGGAGACTGTCATTTGTATTTTCTAACCCATTCTATAAACTACTGGGAACATAACTTATTTTATTTTTGTGGGTGTGTAAACATTTTAGGTCAAAATCTAAATTCTAAAATTTACTAAACTCCATAACCTCAATATGGGAAATTGTTAGAACTACTAGCTTCGTACATTGATACGTTTCCCCAATTCTTGTTCATAAACCCTTCTGGATCCCATCAGTTTAGAAAGGTAGTATTTTGAATAAAGCAGAGATAATCAGTGGGTCAGATAGTCGTGTCTTGACAAGGTAGCCAGAAGCTCAAGTTATATAATATCCCTTAGCATGATGTTGCCACAACCATACTCTTTTACTGAAACCAAATCAAGGTTTCCCCCAGAAAACTTGCTAAGCCCGGTGGTTGGGTGATAGGGCACCCAACCACTGGGCTGTCATGCTTTTGAGTTAAAAAATGTTGAAAGTTGGCAGGAAATTTGAAAATATCACTTGATATTTATGTGTAATTGAAAGATTGGAAGATTAATACCTGAACCCCAATTATAATGTCTTAAAAAAAATGCTAACATTTTAAAAAGACTTAAATAAATAAGCAATGCTTAGCCTGGTGGGGGCACAAGTAAAGCCTGGTGGCCCGCCAGGCTTAAAAAACATTGGGGGAAACCCTGCAAATAAAGATCTGTTCCTAAATCATAGAAAGATCATATTCCAGGTAGATGGTGGCTTCCTGCAGTGGTGCTGTCATGTATCAGATTATTCTTTAGTGAAATACTGAACTCTTCAGTTTCTCTGATACCCTTATCAGTATGTGACAGTGTTCCCCGGCTGCAAGTTGCTTTAAATAAAATGGCGTAATAAATCTAATTAGCAGTAATGTTTGTGATGCTGATAACCATGCTCATTACTGTTAGTTAAGTTAAACACAGTCTTTGTAGCATGCTGATTTTAAGACTCATTCCCACATGACTTCTGGTTTAATAGAAGCTTGTATGTCATTATACCTTATTTAAACTGTCAGGTATAATGATAGGAACATTTTAGAACCCTGATTACACACTTTGTCGTAAACTATTATGAATCTTCAAGTTTGGAATTGCATGAAAAAAAAGAAATCCAATTTTCGACCGTTCCACAAAGTGATGAATAGCTCTGCACCAAATTTTTACAGAGTTCTTTATTTACCTAAGCCCCAGCTTTCTGCCAAGTTGTTTCCAATTCTCTATGGTATTTTTTTTTCTTTTCTGTGCTCTTGATGACAAATGGCAGAGAGCACCTATATTCATCTTTAATTTTACCTTACTGCTTTACCAGAGACACAGGGAGCACAGTGCTTTTAGGTCAATCTGCTGATAAAACAACCTAGAGTTAACATGTAAAGGAGGCCATATTGTGTAGATATTTAATAGTATGCATTCTGCAGTAGCTGACTTACTCACCTCAGCTTTATGAAACAGTTTTGAAGTACAGGTTAAGAGCGGTAATTTGAAAGGTTTATATGTTTGTCTTGTTCAGGTTGCAATTTCTCTGCATTTCAAGTGGCTTGTTGACGTTATACTGATCACGCTGAACTGTTTTTGAATTCGAGCTGTGCCATTTCTAACAGTGGTCACTTTGATACAGTCATATTTGGAGATTGCCAGCTGGCATCAATAAACAACTATCCCTCTTTAATGTGCCACTTAAGTTTTTCTGTGTACTACAGTAGAGTGTTAAAGCGTGTGTTTCTTTTTTTTTAAACTATACATCCTTTTATGCAGTCTTTATTATTGGCGTCATTATTATTCTTTCTTGGACTACAGTAGGAGGGGCAATTCGGGGGGAGGAGTCGGATGTTAGATGAAAACCCAGACCTCCTTGCTTTCAGTGACAGGCTGTTGATCAGGATGGCAGTCTGGCCACCACTCTATTAAATCATATGCAGTATATCTCTTGCTGGGGGATTATTGAGCTATTGACATTGTAGAAATTTAACAATGGAGATTACACAGCCTTTTTCCTCCTTGGTTTGATGTATGGAGGTTATCTTCTGTATCATTCTACTTGGACAGGTTGGATTTAGAAGTGCTTGTGTACCATGTCTTGCATTATTTTGCAATGTCATTATACTTTACACTCACATAAAGGCCTCCTGCTACCAGCAGCTGAATGTATTCTTATAACGTAAATAATTTTATTTATGGAAATGCTATTCGGACTTCAAGCTTCAACTATATATTTTTTGTAAATTCAAAACCATTTTGTTCCAATGTAATTGAGGTTTAGATCTATCAAAGGCTAAACGTGCTATGAATAATTTGTCAAATTAGAATTATAGTTTAAGTAAAACTAAACTGCAGATATCTTAATGTTATTCATGTAGGTATGTTAATAGTTCATTAAACTTACAATTAAAGAGCTAAATATATAAATCAAGAATTAAAACTTTTAATTATTTAAAGTGCCAGTTGATTAAAATTGTTTAAAAAGTCAGTGATTAAATTGTAGTCTGACTAAATATTTCAATGTTCATTTATTTTGATAGGTCCTGTGCTACAGCCAACAACTGCAGACCTGTAACATCGCCTTTACAGCAGTTTTGCCTTCGCTCACTAACTTTGATGGGGAAGGCAAAATAATATAATTCATTGCACAACAATTTATAAAAACAAACATAATTATATATGCTTTTATTTAATTTCTACATGTTATTGAGATATGTACATTGTAAAATTTGTGAAAATGTTCATAATTAAAGATACAATAATTTGTTTAATATATGCATCTATAAATGTATATAAATATTTGTTTAACAACTTATTTATTGAATAGAGGTACTGTCTAACATTGTTGGTGTTTTTCATTATCGGCATTAATTTTTTGGGTACAGAAAATACTCAGGAGTGTCAGAGGGGTTTTACACTCACACAACCTTAACAGTATAAAGTGTTTACATTTGCTGCACAGTTGTAATTACACTTTTGAAAGTTACCTCTCACTTTATCAGCATTGCAATTACAAGTTCCCACATTAGCACCAGGTGAGGATGAACATGTTGTTAATCTCTACACTTAGGAGTACCAATTTGTTCAACAATTTATTTTAAACCATTAGCATATAAGTGAATACCAGGAAGGAGGTTGTTGCCCCTAAAAATAAGGGTTGGAGACAACAATATTGAAATGTAGCTGTGGGATTCCTTTGTATAACAGGATCGGTTGTTTTGTCTATAAAAGGAGCCAGAGGCAAAATGCAGGATTATTATTCCAGCAGTCCTATGACTCTCTAGCGTCTGGAGCCTCTGTTGTGAAGCCATTTTATTTCTGCCAAGACCACAGTGACAGTTCACCTCATCTGACTTTAATAGTGCCTGATAAAGACGTCTGTATGGTTTGACAGCTGCCTTTGCCTTTGACAGGGCCTGTACTACTGTAATTAACCCAACTTAGCAGTCTGTCATGTTTTCTCTTTCTCCATCTTTTCATCACTTTTATTTCCCTTCCTTTACAGCAAGCGCTGAAGGAGAACTATAGGCAGAGAGAGTTGGAGGAGAAGCAGAGGAGAGCACGGGCCGCAAAGGAGAAGGCTGAGCGTGAAAAGCAGGAGAGACAGCAGAAGAAGAGGAGGTTACTGGAAGTCAATGCAGGTAAAGACTGTTCAATTTACTTTGCCTGTCAACTCCTTGCAAAGATAAGGCCTTTACAGAAAGCTGTGTGCCAAATCAATCTTGTTACAAATGGTGTTAGAGATCATTCAAATACAACGACTCTCATTTATCAAACAAAAAAACATGTCTCATTTTAATGGATTACAGGAGACATCTGTTTTCTCGCAATGCACTGTTTATCTTCTGAAGAACAAAAAGCCACATCTGTAGAAAATAAATGTGTGTGTAATTTGATTGATTGTACATAATTGTAAGTAGACATTTTTGCTACTTGTCGTTAGGGCCAGCCAAAGCACTTTGCAAGCTGGTACATGCCAGATTAACCCATTCACACATTTTATACAGTGAAGGTCAAACCACTGACCTTCCAGTTGATGGAAAGCGTACTTCATCTTATGAGCTATAAACAGTCCACGAGGTGAAATTACACATTAAAAAGAAGAAATGTGAGTATAAATCACATTGTTCTCATCTTTTAAATAACAAAATTCTGATCTAATAATTTTATCGGAGTGTATTTACAAGACATGAAGAGAACACGTTTTTAGATGCCAGGCACAGTTAGTTTGTCGCTGTCCATTATACAGTCATGATCCAAGGATCGTCTAGTGTGGTATTGGGTTTATAATTCTGTTTATGATTAATTAAAAAAGATCTTTTGAAGAAATTATTGTGAATCTGCAACTCAGTAATAACCCTAAACAAGTATTTATAAGATTTAACATTTCGCAGCACAGTGATATTTAATATTTAATATGTTAAAAGTTCTTGCTCTTTGTGACACTTTGTTTTAGATAATCAAATTTCAATGTCCTTCATATTAAACCCATATGTATTTGACAACATTCTTCACTAACATTCAGTTTCACTAACTCACAACATGAGTTATGCTAAAAGATCTAAAAGCGACATGTCTCAAATTAAAGAATTTTGAATACAAACAAGAATCAAAGTCATTGGCATTTAAAAGTCCGAAAAATCAATTTAAGAGTAATAGATATCCCAATATTTAAAATCCATTCTCTATTAATATAATAATTTTGAAGTCTCTAATGCAGCTGTGAACAGTAATCAATCATTTAAAATCTGGACAAAAGCAACAAACTTTGCAACTTTTCGTCCCCAAATAATGTAATAGCAGATTTGATCTTTAACCATTTCAGACCGAAAGCAAAGCAATAGTTTGGCTGCTCATTCTGAGAAAAAGTAAAAACAGGCAAACATCTACTGAAAAGCAAGTCATGACTCAAGATTTGAGTCAAATACACACAGCAATAACCAAAATCAAAATGCACAGATGCTAAACCGTGACAACACACTTAAAACAGCTGATTCTGTTGAATAAGCAAAAAATTCAAACATTGGGGGAACATTAAAGGTTAAAAGATCAGAGAAGTCATCCAACATAAGAAAATTCACACATTGCAAGTTTTTGGTCTAAAAGAAATAAAATGTAGTCTGATGGGAAGCTTTCTTAAATTATCCACATGTATAGATTTGTCATATCTGCTTCAGGTAAATCTTAATGGAGGCTGGAAGCATTGCAAAGAGCAGAGTAACAGCTTTAGAAAAAATACACAAAGCAACAAAAACAAAAGAAAAAAAATATAACAGTGGGAACCTTTTCATGATTGGTAGCTTATCAAGTGTAGTGGTTTAAAACAATTATACAAAGAAAAGTAGGTCAGAATTTCTCCACAGCAATGTAAAAGTTTTTGCCAGTGATTGCAGGCACTTCATGGCTGTTGTTGGAACCAATTACTTTTTCACACAGGGTGAATTTGATTTTGATAGCTTTTTTCCTGAAATAAAAATCATTCAAACAGCTCTTTTGTGTAAATATGTAGGAGAACAAATACTTTTTCACAGCATCAAATATCTGCTGGTGAAAGTTGGGCTTCAGTCAGTGTCAGTGCTGTTATGTTGCCAAAACAACAATTGATGTTAATATTTTTGTAAAGGCATTTTATTGACCAACAGTATTTTGTTTTCCCTATTAAGGAGGTTTGACTCAAAATGCAGCAAAATGAAAAAAAAACAAACAAACAAAAAAAAAAAAACTTTGGCATGTGGTGAAATTACACTTGTTTTATGATAATCTTGATTTTATATTTCATGATTATAACACAAAACTGCAGAACAATGAATTTACTGAACACCCCACCTTTCTCTCAGGAAGATTTTCTCTAGCTTTTGGCCGAGAATTTGCATCTACCTGCTAGTTGTTTTTTGCCCTTGTTTTGCTTTGGAGTGCCAGAAGCTAGTTTGATGCCAAAGCCAAGGCTGGCAGAGCAGTTGTATCAGGCAGAAAGGCCTGAACGAGTATTTAAGGTTGAAAATATTCTATGCCAGTCAATTTAACACAACTGCGAAAGTTAGTGAACAGGCCAAAGTACTTTTGTGGCCATACTGTCCAGTCAAATCATGCCAAATCTTCGCTACAACATAAAGAAACATCTGCCTTGTTTCTGTTTCATTTGGACATCCTTTATCAACTGCCATTTGGCACAGATTGACTGAAACTCCACTCTGATTGGCTTTTATGTCACAGTTGTACTTCAAATTATCATTTTATTATACTGCACAAGTCCTGCAGCAGTCATTTAGTCAATATCTGTTAATTTTTATGTTTATTTCTTATCTTTATATAAACGGAGCACAAACTTTATAAGCACCAACTTCTGCTTATTTTGGTCAAACCTTTTGATTTATATACTTTGTGAATCATCAGAAAGTTTAATATCACCTATTAATTGTATAATTTCAACTTTTATTTAATCTGGAAATGAGAAGTTTTAATAATTACTAGATACACAAGATAAACAGACACAAAGATTTTTTTTATTGTATGTGTTATGATATATTTACTGTTTTGCAGTTAAAATTAATTCAGCAATAAGACAATTTAATATTCTTTGGATATGTCTTTAAAAAAATCCTAAAGCTGCTGTTGATCAGGTATAAACTTAATAAAAGCATTTTTGTGTAAAACCTGGTTGTCACTGGTACAGTTTTGTTTTTTTAATATATATCACAAGGTGTATTTTTTATTATGGAAGTGTATGCACATTTATATCTGCCTATTTTGGATTATTGCATTCTTAGAATGATGTGGTCTATTTGGTTAATTATTAGATTTGAATACGTTATATTTTTTCTATTGCACGTAATTTGATGATGGACTATGATAAAAGCTATTATAAACCTCCAGAGGTTTCCTATTTCACCAGCACAATTTTGCATGTTCAATTTTTTTCAAATTTTCGTTTGTAATTCTGTTGTCTTTTTTAATATGCAAAATTAAAACATACATCTTTTATAATTAAGAAATGTATTGAAGAATAAATTAGTGCACACTAACTGTACATTTTCCATGGCTAACATGGTGATGTTAGTTCTTTGTCTGTTTTGACTCAAGGCTTTGATGGTTTTTCAAATTTAAGAGCACAATTACCTTCAGTTTTTGGAAGAAATTTTATTGAACAGTTTATATAAACCTTTCTCTGACCTTAAGCAAAATGCAGCATGTTTGACGTAAAAAGACCCTAACATAAAGCACACACGTAAGGCATCAACAAAATGATTAGAAAGAAAAGACCCTGTTTTCAAGTGCCTTAGTCAGAATCCTGACCTTCATCCAACTGAGTTGCTATGGCATAACCTTAGGTGGGCTATTTGACATTATCAAGGCGTCCCAGAAATACAAGTAAAAAGAAACAGCTTTAAGGAAAGAATGGTCCATAAGTCCTCTTTATTGTTGTGAAAATCCCAAAACCAGCTATAGAAAAGTGTTTCTGAAGGTTGTTTCTGAAATATGCGCCTCTATGAATTACTAAACTCAGTATGCCACCTGTTTTTCTGCCTCTTTTGTGAGTGAAAAGTTTGCTTATAAAAGAAAGCAATAGCCAAATACATTATTTGTGTATTATTTGTTCAGCCAGATTGTGTTTGTCCATGTATAAGACTCAAGTCAGCCTGCAGCCTGTGGATAATCAATTCCAAAATCCTGGCAACTGCAAAGAACTCAAAACTCTTGCTCCTGTGGGCCACTATGGATTGTGTTTGAACGATACTTTGATTTCCATTGACTGATTATTAGTGCTTTCAAGTTGTGAGCTTGTGAGGTTAATTATGCACCTTAACATTTAAGGCATATGAAATAATGAGTATCTAAGATTTTCAGTGTTTTTTTTGTTTTTTTTTTGTTACATTTTCACATATAAATGTTGCATAACTTGGGTCGATCCCATATCACTCAGATTTGACTGTTGTTTGATGGAGGAGCGATGAGAACTTTTGACTAGATAACTTTGCTTGAAGCATGCAAACAAAATGCATGCAGTGAAGGCAGATGTAACAAATATTTATTATTTATAGTGGTTATATGTTGAAAAATTCTCTGATTTTGTAAGCTGTTTGAAATCTATGAAGTTGCAGCCAAATGCTCAGAGAAACTCCCCTTTAATCTTAAGACCAGAATCCAAATTACCATGAAAAAAATGACGATATACCAAGCTTTTCAAGCCGTGTCTTAGCATTTTTGGTGAACCAGTTACATAAACTGCTTGTCCATGTAACGGGTCCTGGAAATACCCGGTATAAAATTAGGCTGTTAAAGTCAGCATTTTGTAATTATATTTATCATCACAAATTGTTTCTTCATCAAATAACCTCTTTATGTTAGTTTATTGTCAACCACAATAATAATCTGGTTTCAGCACTGTAAACCAATAAAATAAACCAAACCACAAGGGAATTTATTCTTTACCGGCAGTGTCAATTTGTGTTTCATTACAATCTTTTTCATTCAAAAGTAAGATTTTATAATATTTTTACCTCGCTGACTGTTTTTAAATTTGGGAAAACCTTTCTTGTTTCAAATCAATTAAAAATATCAGTTATTCGCATATTGTAAATGTTAGTATGGGAAGCAAAGTTATTAAAGATGTTTCAGAAGATTACAGATGTTGCAACCTTCTAGATTCCAAAACCAAACATTTCCAACAAAGGCCGGGTGGTAACAGGTGGTTTGATTTTCGCATGCACTTCTGACTTGATTGTTTGAAAAAAATATATGTGCTTTAATTCTTGTAAAAATATTGACAAGATAATTACATAAAGTCTTTTACAATTTAGCTGGAAACAAAAGCTAACTTAATCTGACATTTCAAGTCCAAAAGGTGGTAAAAAATGTTTTTACAAAAACCTCCCGTCGTCACACCAGACATTTGCCAAATAATAGACCTCCACCAAGCACCGGTGTATTCTTAATTACTCAAATCAGTGGGAGGGTCAAATAATTACCAAAGTAATCTAAACAATTACAAATATAAAAATTAATTACAGATTTTGGTTATAAACTAACTTAAACATATATTTAACTGCCCAAAGAACAAAACTAAATTGTTAAAAATTACAATTCACAAAATTTTGCTTAAATGGCCACAACAGATATGTTTTTAGTATTTGACAGAAGTTTCGTCTATATGACTTGAGTCAGACATTTTGTATATCCCTCCACAAGTTTCTCACAATAGTTCGGTAGAAATTTGGCCCATTGTACCTGATTGAAGTAGTATAATCATTAGTCACGTAGATGAAGACACACTTATCAGCTTTAAGTACCATCCTCATAAGGTCTTTTGCAGTTGTCCTGGGGTTGATTTGCATATTTCATACCAAAACATGTTCGTCTAGACTGGTATTTATACTGTTTGAACAGACAAACAGACATTGAGAAACTATATTGAGGGAGAAGCCAGACCTTTTTGAGTTACACAGCTCTTTTCCTGATGTATTGGCTGATTTTCTTGAAGTTTCGATGATAAAAGGAGAAGTGTGGCGTAAGTGTTGCCTAAAAATAAACCCTCAGCTTTCTCCATTTAACATGAAGGTTAATTAGAAACTTACAAAGTCACGACATTATCATATGGCCTTTTCCTGTTTTAGTGTATGTAAACTGAATGTGAAGAAATTCTCTAAAATATTATTTTGCTCATTGTTCTGGCATGGAAGATAATTTTTTTTAATCATAACTGACATAAAACATACAAAATGTGATTCTGGTGCTAAACAGGAAATGAATGGTTGTTTCTTTATACAATGTAAGCAAATATGTGGTTCTGAGTGTGTTCCATACATACATATGCACAGATACATATGCATACAGGGCAGATTGGATGAACTGAATTTGTGATTGAGAGTTGGCTCTTCACTGTCAGCCTAGGACAGGATTTACTTAGTCCCTCTCAAACACACTCCCTCTGTCTGTCTCTCAGCCTATTTATTAACTAAAGAGCTTTCTCTTTGTTTGTCAGGAAGGATTGTCCTCAATGGAGATTTTCTATGTAATCATCTGATTATCCATCAATTCCCTAAAAAGCCTCCGAGAGGCTCTGTATCCACATTATGCTGAAGGGCACAGCAATGAGAGACAAGAAAGGAAAGGGGAGGGGTTTCAGGAGGAAATGATCAAAATGGATTTTTGCTTCCTTACCTGCGACAAGTATCTGCATTTATTTTGGTTTTAGTTTTGCCTGCTTATGCATTCTTGAAATGTGAGACCATTCCTGCTTCATTCTCATTTTCCACCACCTTTTACCTGCCAGCCTGGGCTTCTACATACACTATAATGTGCCGCCTGGATTTGCCATCAGTGTGTTCAGGCAACTTGAGAGAGAGGGAGCGTCAGCTTGTGTGCATTTGCATAGAGCCCTATGGAGATTGAAATTCAGATTGAATAGGTGTTTTTTCCTCCTCCTCAAGCTGTGCCTGGCTTGTGTATGACAAATCTGTTGCATTAACTCCCAGGGTAGGCCAGGAGCAGAACTGTTTGTGGAGCGACAAATTACACATCAGAGCTTTATTTAACATTCTCTACATGGCTACAAGCGATGAACTATTAAGATGTCAAATAGAAGAACAGCACGACATGCAACAATGCATGCAAGGATGCTAAAAATATTCAAGGAGCATGAGAAAAATCAGAGAAAGGAAAGGTCCATTCAAGAAGCAGCATCTGTGATACTTTCGGAAGAGTAAGGTATAGGCTCATGCATTCATGTGTGAAATGAAAAAAAAAAAAAAAAGCTGACAAGGTATTAAATGGCAGCTTTGAAATTAAGAAAAGAACAAGATAACAGTCTGTCAACAGATAGGATTTATTAAATGTCTTTTTTCCTTTTAATCCAGAATGTACTTGCGTCTGTTTTTCTCTCAAAAAGTAACCCTTCTAGTAACAAGCCATGTAATTAAATACAAAACTGACTAAATCTTCCAGTTAAATAAAATCTAAATACTTTTGTCAAACACTGCAAAGCCACTTGTTTTGTTTTCCTTCAAAATGTGTGAAAAAATATTTGAAGCTTATCCAGCTTTCTAAGATATTTACAGATTTTAAACAATTGAACGATTTCTTCTCATTTACATTTCACAAGTAATTTTCATTCAGCCTGACTAAATTAGAAATGTCACATTTTCGAACATGGCTCTTTTTACCCCATTATCAAACCGGTTCTTCTAACCTTAGGTGTTTTCTGATGCCAATGCAGTCCAAATAATTAAATTAAATAAACATAAAGTGGATGAAAATAATAGAGAACATTTCATCAGTATTGGATAGACTACATTAATATTATTTGGCCTAGGGTCAGCTTTTTAATTTTATTTTACCAACAGGAGTTAGCGCAAGACAGTTGCTTCATCATTTAAGCTACAATAATGTTCTAACAGCTCGACGCCTAAAATACTCATGTAGCTTTAGCATTTCTATTGTAAATGTGGAAGATAATCTGAGATGAGATGGCGCTTCATTTGTCAATAAACTGTTTTGCTCCTCCTGTAAACATGTAGTGTTTTGATGACTTGTTGATAGTTTAGCCCATTACATATTTCAGCACTGTTCCAGTTAGTTGTATTGTAGACAAAGAAATTTGTCCTGCCTTGAAAAATTTCCGCTTTGCTTTGAAAGTGGTATAATTTACAAACGTGTTTGTATGTGCGGCTCTCTCCCACACAGTGTAAAGAGCGGATCAAATGATGTGGCAGTTAATACAGCCTCTTTCATATGAACATTGTTGCAAAAATTGAAAAGCACTTGGACTGTTTGGGAAAATCCTAAATTATTAGTTAAACAAACTACATGGTCAAAGTTTCGAGACATTATTTGGTGAAAATGTCTTATTTCTTTTCTAACCAAGAATATGGATTTACAAGCAGATCATGTTCTGAAGAACGCTTGAAGTCTAATTAAATTTTGATCTAAATTCAGTCGGCAAGGACTTTTTTGTGTGTGTGTGTCTGTGTTGGCTTGTTTTTGTTTTTCCTTCATAGAGCTGTCCCAATCTTTTATTATTTGACATCTTGTTTTAATGTATTTGTAGCATATTGATAACAAAATCTAAATGTATAAACCAAATGAAAATGTAAATTTGAAAATAATGTGAACAGCGTCAATTGCTGTTCCATGTGCAAGTAACACATGGAAACGTAAGGCAGTCATTTAAAAATCATGGCAGCGCAAAATTCAATCAAAACAGCTTGTAGGTAAGCTGTTGGTGCAGCTTACCTAAAATCACTGACGAATACATCAACAGCAGTTATCAGGAGTTGAGTTTAGTTGAGGGCTGAAACATTTTGCCCCAATTTAATAAATGGGATTTTAATTCTGAATAATTAAGGATGTTTTAATTTTTTTAATTTTTTTTAATTTTGACCAAGGTCTAACAAAATGCATAAGAACATTTTCTTATTACGGTTGTGATAGTGATCAGATACAAAGTTCAGGCGCTGTTGAGTTCATCCCTGTCTTCATAAAAAAATGACTTGCTGCTCGTTGGCAATATATCATGTAAGTCCAATATGTATGTTAAGTCCAATAAAAGGTATTCACTAAAGTAGAAGAAAGACTGTCCTTTTGTACCATTTGTCTTCCAAGTGTCTCAGAAAGACCACAGTAGTGTGTCTGCATTCATTGTACTCAGACATGTTATTTTCTCTCTCCATAACTTTGCCATCTCAGCCCTGTTAACGTTGTCCCCCGCCACACTTTTTTTTTGTCCGGCCCACCTTAGCTACAACTTGGTCATTGTCCTAATGATAAGTGCCATGTGCTGTTGAGTGAAGTGGCTGGAGACATTAGTCCTGGACTGAATAGAGAGTAGACAGCGACACACAGACTCTTTGTCCAGACAATAGAAAAACTTCGCCCTGAACTTGCCCTGATTAAATAGATGGTGATTGAAGTTTCACTTCAGACAGGAGGGTAGCTGCAGCCCCTTCTCCCCCTGAGATGAAAGTCCAGCTTCCTCTTGATTTTGCTCCCTTTTTGTATCATTATTTTTAAGTAAAACCCTTTTTTGGTAGGTCTAGCCCCTGCCCATGTACACTTACACTAGCACAGTATACTGTATCCCAATGCTTTTTTTGTTTTTTTTTTATTGAGTTTGCCATTACAGCCTGGGCGTTTATATGCTTAGGTGTTGGAGCCTGCTACTAGTTTGCAAAAACAAAGTTGTGAACATGAGGTAAACACCATTTATACATCTGTAACAGGCATTGACTGGTTAGAAGGTTGTCTTTTTTGCCATGTTTAAAGCATGTCTCTATCTAAATTGCAATCAAATTATGACAGTCTCTATATCAACTCCAACAAAGATATAAAAAAAAGAGTTATTCACATCAAAGCACCAATCAGTAGCTTAACTGTAATGGTTTGAATATCTCTTTTTGCTGATGTCCTTCTCCCTGGCCTCTTTTTTTGTTGAGTTCTCAACATCACATCCTTTCACAGACTGAAGGGCTGTTTCAAAGCCATTTCACAGCAGCTAGTTTGACTAATACTCTGCTGCCATGTGTCCCTCCACCATGGCTACCAATGTGACACGCCTGTGATCTTTCAGTTAGTGAAAATGTGGCATTGAGCATATAAATATATGTTCTTTTGGTCTTTACCTTTTGTCTGTGTTCTGTGAGGGAGTTTTGTGTCGCAGCCAGTGTGAATTGCTTTTGAGTCGAGTGTAAAATTGGACTGTTTTTACTAGCATATATTCCTAAGGCAGGAGATCTGCAAGGGCTTCGTTTTTCCTCGCCTCCAGAGGCACACAAAATGTTTCATGTTCTTGAAAACTGGAGTCAAACGGAGCTCTGCACAAGAAGGCGCTCACTGCAGGTTGCGATAGATTGATCTGCTCTTTTTTTGCTTTCTGTGCATGCTGTCTGTATTTTTTCTTTTTGTGTGTGTGTCTTGTGGCAAATTTTAAAGCTCAGTGCCTGTGATGAATTGCAGCAGTAGTGGAGACAAATTTGAACGTCGACGAGTGTTTGGTTTGCTCAGGAATTGTAGCTGCCTCTCCACTCAGTGTAATGATGAAGAACTAGGCACATATCAACAAAAGGGAGGAGTGTGAGGGTTGCAAATGAAAAACACAAAAATGTGCACAGAGGACCAAGCAGACAAGGAAGTGGGTCATTATATATTTGTGCTGGTGTTTTCACAACCCTGTGTTGGGATTTAGTATAACCACCTCCCAGTACCGAGGGGACATTCTGCCCTCAATACAGAATCTTAAGTATAAAGGAGTGCTGATGTCAAGGGACGGTGTACGTTGGTGGTGATTGACAGTTTTTGTAGGTCTTCTTTGTGCATGACACGAGATGAAACTTTCAGTTTGGAGGCTACATTGTACATTTAGACTTTGGTGGTGTAGCTTACGTCTCATAAAAGATTTAAAGGAGTCAGGGGAGAAGCTTGTAGGCATCTCGGAGGTCAATAACTCACTCAAATTCTGCCCTCATCTGCCTTTAGCAAACCTGTTACCCTGTATCGAAGTAAACACCATACCAATGTATGTTTGAGACTTGTGTCTCAAACGTATATTTAATTTGGAGTTCTTTTATTCATGTACAGAGGCAACACTCTTGATGTTGCTTTGTTCTTAACGGATCTGATTCATTTTGAGGAAAGGCCTTAGTAAACAGCTGAAACTATCCAATATTTTAAAACTGAGATACTCCATAGAATAATTCCTGTACTAATTACATTAACAGATACACACCAGCTTTGTTCAACCCATCTGACACTCTGGTTTCATGTCTTCATCACAACTGTGCCCCCTCAAATCCACTTGGACACTTGCATATCCCAGCCTACCTTGTTTTGGGCATTCTTTTACCTGCTGTTAGTGTCTTAAAATGCTCTAAGAAAGATTTTCAGATTTTCTCATACTGAAGATACATGACAAAATCTTATCTTGTGATTTCATCGACCCAGGGCATTTATTGTTTTGAAATATTATGTTATATAATAGTAGACTATATAAGTTTGCAACAGGTTGTGCTTTATAAATTAATAGTCATTTAAACAGGTTGGTCTTGAAAGTGAGACCTCATGTGTCAATGGACCTATCAGTAAAAATGAAGGTGGTGAATAAAATGTCATATTTATATGCAATGAACAGTTGTGGTAATTTTTTTTATTTGAGTTAATTGCGGGGTTTTTAATTAATTAATCACATTTTAATCAGAAGCAACATTTTCAGTTCAAAAAGCCTTTTTACTACTTAATAATTGAATAAATAGATGCGTGTATATATGTATACTTATCTGACAATATATTTGCAATATATTGTGCAGTTCTAGTGAGAGTTGAGTGAACGCTGATCAGGAAGTCAGCTAACATGAGCTCATATCTGGTTCTGATTGTGCTGTCTGAAGAGCCATCAGCTGTGGCGGCATGGCTTGGTAGCCATGAACGTGTGAATAGAAAAAGAGCAGAAAAGATTATTCATAAAACTTAAAGACCACAAATAATAGTATAGTAAAACTCTTAAGATATAAAAACTCAGTAATAGTTTTTATATAGATTTGGGTGAAGTATGGGAGAGTCATTAGGCCATCAGGCTGCTAAACTTGAACCCCTCATAACATCTAATTGACTATGGAGCTCTATTTGGCATAGCACACACTGCACCACTTACTGTGTTAATTTACTACTCAACTCCCTTCATCACTTTATTGTTTAAACCCATCATAAACATGTCTCAGATTGTTCTGTGCTTTTCTGTGCAACAGAAGAAATTATCTCTTCCTCCTTATTCTCAGTCAGTTCTTAGCTTCCCTGTCACTGACTCATTAATTTTTGTGAAGAACTTCCATATGTCCGAACTCATATCTAGTTCTGAAAATATAAACTAAAGACCACCATTTATTCCAAAACATCTTACCTTACTATGAGTTTGTTTACATCACCTTATTAAGATTGTTCCTTATCTCCAACTCATGCAGCAACTGTTCCCTGTGCTCTTCTTATTTTTTGTTGTCATGTTTGTTGGTTTAGCTGTTTTTTTTTTTTCATTATTTTTTAATAATTGAAAAATAAATAATCCTTGGACTGATCCTTGCCATTCGATGGCAAGGATCAGTCCAGTCCAAACAAAACAATTCACACATACCAGATCACAAGACAGCTCCCCTTCTGTGGTCAGTAGCTCTGCCCTTCTACCTTGTTGTCTTGTCATCTTTTTTTAAAGGCAACGCTCTCTGCTTTTCTTCTGTTCTGCTGTGTGTCGAAACAGCTTCTGTTGCACGCAGCATGCTCTCTGGTGCTTTCAACCCCAGCTACGATAATAGCAGTTTAAACACAACTTTTTTTTCTCATTTATTGAAGGCTAAAATCGAGGACAGCTTTAGTCTAAAACAGGGACTGTCCCCGGAAATCAGGGACATCTGGTCAGTACCATTTGAGTTGTTTTCAGTTTAGCTCCACAGGGTTCAGTGTAGAGTATTGCCTCAGACCCAGAATGTTTTCAGAATGGGAGGCTCAGATCTCTTGGATAAATGATTATTCTGTAAATAAGCTAATTTTGTTTACTGAGGATGTTTCTTTATATTAGACTCCTTTTTCCTCAGATTTTATGTTCCTTTTCTCTTTCTCTCCATGACAGTTACCTTAAACAGAAGCATGTTGTCCCCTGAGAAACATGTGACCTTTCCCATGTAGCCAAAAAAGGGCAGTAGAACAATATTCAGTTGTGTTAAGGAAAAGAAAATTGACGCAAGCGATTTTGGCTCAAGAAATTGTTTTATTCAACCAGTTGAGTCATTTGCAGATTTGTTTGCAGCCGTACTTTAGTCTTCATTATGTGTGTCTGCAGTCTTTACTGTTCTCATAACATTTAGCGCTCTACAGCAGTTGATCAACAACTAACATTTCTTATTTTCAATGCCAAAGCCATCTCTTCTGATTTAGACTGACTGATTATAAATTAGGTTTTAAACAATTTTCCAATATGTGATTCTTTAAACCCTGAATCAGCAGCAGCAAACAACTACTTATGTGGAGCTATATCTCCACTTATTGATGTTATTACATGGAGCTTCTCGTTCCCTGCTATCCTCATATATCCTGCTCCTAAACTGTGCTGAAACACCAGTGTGCTCTTAGTGAATTGCTGACTTTCCAGCCATCCATCCATCCATTCATTTTCTGTACACCCTTGTTCCTAGTGGGGTCAGGAGGGGTGCTGGTGCCTATCTCCAGCGAACGTTTCGGGATAGAGGTGGGGTACACCTTGGACAGGTCGCCAGTCCAACGCGGTGCAGACTTTCCATTTGCAGAATAGTGCAAATTATATATATCACAAAAAGGTTTATCAGTCTGATAGCCAATCAGTTCTTTCATACCCATTAAAAAGCTACTGATTGAAAAAATAACATGCTTGGCTTATTTTGGTTACCTATTCCTGGGTCACATATGGACCAATCCAGGGCTGGGTTTATTTACCTTAACAGAGTTAAGTGTCATTTTAAACTGTTTGATGTTTAAAGATGCGATTGCCAAAAAATAACCCATTACTTGATTTACTAAACAGGAATTCCTTGGGTTAAAAATGAAAGCTTACCATTTATTTATGACAATCAATGGTTGTCTGATCTGGTTGCCAGTCCATCATTAGGCAGCACAAAGAATCAAGTCTAGTTTATTTGTATAACACATTCCAGCAACGGGGCAATTCAAAGTGCTTTACATGACGACACACCTGATTCAAATAATCAGGTCATTAGCAGGACTCACTGCGTACCGAGGCGGTAGTTCAGCCATTTGATTCAGGTTTGTTGGACCATCGAAATGTTGCACAACAGCAGCCCTAGAGGCCTGGATTTGAGACCACTATATGTGGCACTCAAATCCACATATAGTCTAAATGTCTTTAGTGACACCTCTTTCTTTTCTCATATAGTGGTTTAGTGCCACACACTAAACCACTAGTTTAGTGTGTGGCAGTTATGAAGGTGGCCAATTAACCTAAGCAATGTGATGGTGGGGAGTTGAAGTACGTAGAGAGAACCCACACATTCATATGGACACATTGTTTAATTCTTTTTTTTTTTTTTTTAATAAACAAAAAAGTGAATATGTGCTGAAGTTTTGGCATTCTCTCCCACTTGTGGCTTTACTCAGTTCATTGCCGAGGGCCTGTACACCAATCTTGGATTGCATCATGTAGCAAACCTAGAATTAAAACTTTATCAGTTTTTTTTCTTTCTTGTTGGTAGCCTTCCACTATGTTGTTGCATTCGACCTAGCTACACTTACTACAAAAGAAACTGTTGTGCGATGCTGTATGATTTTGTTTCAAAATATCTCTTCTTTTTAACATTCTCTTCCTCCTTTGTCTTTTTCAGAGAATGATGAGACAGGTGTGATGGATAGTTTGCTGGAAGCCCTGCAGTCTGGAGCTGCATTCAGAGAGCGTAGGAAGAGAGCGCCAAGACCCAGAGGTAAGTCTTATATCTCACATTTATCCCCAAATACAGACCATTAAATCTAATTCTCCTCTTCTAATTCAGGTCGGATGTTAGAAAATCAGTGGTTATAAAGGTCATTTTTTCTGTCCTTTTTCCTGTTCATTTTGGTGGACAACCACAATGAATGCATCCTGATAGTTTTATAGTTGGTCTCTCATTTTCAGTTAAATGCAAGATAGACTTAATAGTTAATGTAGAAACTTTTATTTCTTCTTGACTGTTTCTTTTTAGAGAGATTAAATAGATGAACCCTGAAACGTTCAGGGTTCATCATTAGAATGTTTGTGATCAAACATTCTAATGTCGAGCTGTGGAATATGTCTTTTACCACCGGGTTTGTTGCTCTTAGTCCATTGTTTGTCCACTGCACTCCCTACAGATAACTACCAGCAGACGATCAGCCCCAGCACCTTCCGCCAGGTTCTCAGACCCGTTAACTATGGTAAAAAAACAGTTGTCGAAAGAACACTTTCAAAGCTCTGAGCATTCTCAGCTTTCTTCTTCATCTGCCATTGCGAATCTGCATTTAACCAAGTCTTGTGCGTGTCACAATGCAAATTTGTCCTGCTGTAGATATGCCCTGCTTATCTTGTGGTTCACATCTTTCTTTTTTATTTTACCTTGCGCACATCTTTTGAGCATTTGAAAGAAAATCGGCCTGAGTGAGTTGGTGGAGTGTGCAAACTGAGAGAGATAGTGGTGGCATTGAGAGTAGTGTGTGGGCTGCTCTGAACTTTCTCTTGAATGTGGTGCTTTGAGTAAATTCTTTGGTCTTTGAATGCACATTTAATCTTTGGCATTATTTAAATTGAATATTTTTTGTCTTGAATTTTTGTGTGTGTGTGTGTGTTCTGACTGCTGTACAGCTTTATTTTCAAAACCGAAGAAAGATTGTGACATAAATTAGGTGGAAACTATTCAGGAGGGAAAGCATGGCTAAAACCATACACTCATATTTAGAGGCTTAATTTCTAAGTAAGTGTATGAGCTTCCGTCTTTAGTTGGATGTATATATAATTACTGTCCATGAAATCCCTGTATAATAATCATAGTTGTGAACAAATATTGTTTCATATGCTTTTTTGGCTTTCTTTTTTAAAGAGATCATCCACTGAGGTATTTAAAGAATGATCTTGTTACTCTTATTACATCTTATTAGTTGTAATTAGAATCCCAGTGGGCTTGGCGTAAGCGCGAATGAATAAAATTATTTGCGCACAATCCGCCCACATCATTGATGGGTGTGATAAAGGGTGTTGCTCTGTTGTTCTGCTAGAGTATTTCTGAAATTAGATTGGAAAGGGACACAGGGGAAGGATATATGTGGGGTGGGAGGAAAGTGACGGATAGATGGAACTGTAACAGTAGAGGTGGTGTGAGGAAGATGCAGAAGGCCAGATTTTAAGGGTGAGATTGTGCAGTTGTGTGGGCGAAACAGACTGGACTCTGTCTTGTGAGGATGTGTGTGCAAGTGAGAGAGGGACTATAACAGAGAACAAGCTAGAAATATGTTTTATTAAGAGGAGATTAGAGTAAAAAATACAGTACCTGCTAAAAAGGAGCCCCTGTTCAGATTCCATGCTGTGAAAAGACCCCATAGTGTGGTGGCAAGGTAAGAAGGTACTAAAAGGTTGCTGACCCAACTGCCCCCTACTGGCAGCTTCAGACACATCCTTGTTGTCTAATAAAGCTCAAGGCTTTTGCTTGTCACTGCAGGCATCATACTCACTGCCAGCCTCCCAAAGCAACCACAGCTAATTACTTTTCTCTGCCCAGCCCCAGCACCAGCTCAGCCCTCTCAGTGCCCATTCATCTTAATTTCCCCCTCTCTGCCATCTGCCTCCTAAATAACACTCCTCCTCATTTCCCTACCATCCCATATCCCTGCTGTCTTCTTCTATACTCTCATGGCCAGGCAATGGCCCTACCCATACATAATTGCCTGTTATTGGTATGGAGCCTCTCCGCTGCTGCTGCCTCGCCACGAACCCCCTCCCTCACCCTGTTTCCTTTCTCTCTCCTCTACTCCTACAGAGATTCAGGCCTTAATTGCCCTGGGTTTAGTCGCTGGAGTGAGTGAAAGCCGTATGACCCTCTTTGTTTATTTGGGAGGTGATGAAGTTTAGTCAAAGGCGCAGGTTTTTTCACTTTCATACCACCCAGCCTAGATATTTTAAATACCCTTTAATAAAAGAGCTTTGGGTTTTGCTGCACTCCAGGGAAGCAGGGAGGAGAATTAAAGAGTGAACATCTAAATCAGAAGATATGGCCATGAATGAAGGGGAAGATTTGGTTAAGTACCTCAAGGATTACAAAATGCCACTCTTTACAACATTAAAATCTTTTTTTTTTTATACGTTATCGTAATCTCTGGCCTGGCTTGTCTTCTATTCCTCAGTTTCTTTCTCAGCCTCTTTTTCTCCTACCTCGTCTCCAGACTCACCCTTACAGCAACTCAGCTCACTTTGACTTGAGCTAGCAGCAAAGGTGTTTTTGGCTTGGCTTGCTGTCTCAGTAAGCACACATATACAAACACAAACAGCCATAAAGGCGCACGGACACACCTGCTGACTTTAGGGGATGAAGGTAAGCAGGCTTTGGGCTGGCTGTGGCCTGGTTTAGGATAAGGCTGTGGGGCTCTGCGGCGCCTGAGCTCTCTAAATTGGATCGGGCTCCCCAGAATGATGGATCGATGGTGGTTTGCCACACAGATGTAAGATCCTTTATTGAATCTATAAAGAAGGCGACGGTTTTTAACTGTCTCCTTTTGAAAACATCTCTTCAGCCCCCACCTGGAATGTCCTGTCATAACCTTTCTGTTTCCCATGCTGGATGAAAGCGTGTACATGTGGGAGGGAATCAAACAACTACACCTTTCCCCACCCCCCGCCTGTTGTGTTTGACAGAAAGGAAGAGCTTCCACAACTCTTTAAACAGAGGAAGTCAGAGGACCACTAAGAGCATGTGCTGGCTGTAATAATTTTGCCCTAGACTGATCTTTTATGATGAGTAAGGTCAGGTACACTTCTTTGCTTAAGAGCAATTACCTTAAATGTCTTTAGTGACACCTGGCCCAACAATTATTGTATGTGGTCTGACTCTGAACTAGAGCTTGAAATTAATGTAAAGGTCACTTCACAAAGTCTGCAAATCTTGTCACCTAATAGACAAGTTATTTTTCCCTACTTGCAGCTGAAAGCATTAATATCTTTAGCTTAAAAGCAAACCTTTAGTTTTTGTCATTTTTTTATCACAGTATATCTGCAGAGTCAACTTTATAACCCTTTTTACTGAATTTATGTCATACAACATCACCACTTTGGTTTTCTCAGGTTTGTATTTGATGGAGGACTAAATTGCTTTGGTGTAGATGCAAAGTGGTCTTGAAAAAGGAATAATAAGAGTAATTTTAGACTCAACCTGCAGTCTCTTTAAGGAGATGTGCTGCAGAACATTATTAGGATGAATCTGGAAGGAATGTAAAGTTGAACTGAAAGTCATAAAAAAATAGAATTAAGTAAAGGGAACTTGTTTCTTTCCAGCTCTGTGTGTTCTCCTCTTTCACATGTGAAACACTAGAAGTGAGGTTCTGAAGCTCCAGAGGAATGCTGTTAGATACTTTCCTATTTGATTTGGCCTCTTATAGACTGTGATATGTGGAATCCACTGTGGGCTAACTGTATCCTGAAGAATGTGTTTGTGCTTTTTCATTCTTCCTTCACATCCTTGTCTCTCCATATCATTGTCTATTACATAATATAGCTTTCCTCCAAAGTTCCTAAGTCTAGTCTTTACTTTTTGACTTTGCTTCGTCTTCACTTCATCGGCTCCCTTGCCTTGCTACTTTCCCCCAGAAATGACATAAGCAGAAAAGGAGCGGGGTTATTAAATCGTTTCAGTGAGCTCGAAACAAAAAAAAGAGGAGCAGAGACTCTCTCATACATTGATCTATTTCAATTGATGCAAGACATCATGGTTTCAAAAGTGTAACTGGAGAAGCTGCTGATTTATCTGCATTTAGTCACAATATGTCATTCACACATCACATGCCGCATGTGCGCTTTTCATTACAGTGACAGATTATTGCCAGGCAGCTTCTGTTGTCAGTGTGCACTTTTTCACATAAATGTTTAAACTTTTGCATATATTCAGAGAAAATAGCTATTTAAGCCGTGGTTAAAGTAGATGCACGATCGGCTTTATTGTGAGTAAAACTGATTTCTGACTTCCTGTCATGCCTGACCTTCTAATTCTGATTTTAACTGATGTGGTTTTTTATTTGTTTGTTTGTTTTTTTAAAAGCTAATGTTTTTCATCTTGTTGCTTGTGTGAGTGTATGGCATAATGCATGCTCCACTGTTGTAATCATAAGCAAATGAGTGGTGTTTGCACAATCTCACTGCCTGTGTTCGCTTTTTTTTGTATCTTTTTTTAATTTTATTATCTATTTATTTCTTTCTTCTTTTTTTTTTTTAACAAAGTTAAATGTATAATTTAAATGTTGTATAAGTGTCCCAAAGTGGTTGGCTATTTTGGCTGACTTAGCCTGACAGTAGGTTAAACCATCAATTCATCTTCAAGTTTCAGACATTGTAAGATCAGTGATTCTTTTATCGGTGCAGACAGAGTGTTCGCATAGTATTACATGAGATTGAGTAATCCTACTTTTGTGTTGTTGCTGCCATATTTAAGTTGCAATTTTGTAAATATTGCAACAGTGTTGCATATGTGTGGAGCCCGACAGCTACAAAACTCATGATGAATTTCCCAAAATGTTAAATAATTCTGTGGCCCCCTGACTTTCCTGGTGATCAAATTGTATATTCTATAGTGCTGTTTGCCTAAGGCAGTCCATCCTCCGACAGGATTTAAATGTGACACAGACATGTCAGAGTGACAGAGCTGAAAGGGCTATGGGAAAAAATGTGCTGCAAGTTGTTTGATACAGAAATTTGGTTTGAATCTAATCAAAATGGAAGGAATTACAAGATTATCCCTATTTATGAATCATGTCCTTAAGTCTCATTGTTTTTTTTTTTTAAATTAAATTCTATAAAGTATATGTTGCTTGTTGACGTGTTATTACACAAAAAATTAGAGTAGGAAAACGTTTTTTTTTGTGCCACATTTCATGCTTATTACTAAAACAGCCTAATCAAAAAAAAAATATCCTTTTCCTTTGATGACTTGCTGATCTGAATAAGATGTGGAGTATTATTGCTTATCATTATAATAAAATAAATGGAAAAAATATTCTGGTTAATATTCAGAAAGTTCTGTGTTGTTTTTATAGTTTATTTAACAGCAGTATTTGTGATTGTGCAATTTTCAATCTAGTGACATGCAGCTACAGCCTCATAATCAATCGTCAAAAACCAGAGCAGTGGATTTTTAAACAATTTTTTTCATCACTTTTATTATTATTTCAACAAATGGTGAACTTTTAAGTCCATATTGCTTCCCCCTAATTGAAACATCTCTACTTTTAAACCTGTGAGGAGAGAATGTCACAGGCTGATTTCTGGGTCAAAGCAATATCTGCGTTTTTGCCTCGGACATGTGTCCACCTCTCTGTACTCGTGTAAAGAGTCATCTGGGCACTCTGAGTCACAGAACCAGCACTGTTGAATGCTGCTTTAGATGTTTAATTTCTCTTGTATTCAAAGGTACATGCAGATGGCCAAATGTACTTTGACATGCCTTTGTCTCTGTCTGTTCATTTGAAAGGCTACAGTTGGTGTGTGCTGGTTTGAGTGCGTGCACACATACAGTGAACAGATGGAGCAAGAGGGCACCTTAACAAAGTAGCTTGTGTAATTAGATCTAGCTTGAGCTGTGTGACTTATGGAATAATAATTAAAAGCAAAACTGAAAGATTTGTCTAACTTTTTTATTTTGGTTTTGATGTGAACTCTCTTGCTGCATGATGACACAGATACATTTGGACATGGCACATTATACTACAGTCTGGTCCGTTGGCTCTGTGGATTTATGTTAAGTAATTTACCACCATCCACACACACAGGCCCTCCTCTCTTGCCTTTAAAGCCATTTGCTTAATTTACAACAGCTACATTGGTGTATATATATAGTGTATCTGAAAGGACACCGTATGTCGTGTGTGATTTGGATTATGGCTATTTCCCGTATCATTCTCGATGTGATCATAATGGTGTTTGCCTCTTGCTGCTTTTAAAATCAAGGACGCGTGTATTGAAAAATCTTTTTATACTTGCTTGGCTGATGTGCAGTTTGTCTCTAACTTTTAGAAGTGCATATATGGAATCTTTCTGCCAACGTGAAGTTGTGTTAACAATAATTATGTCGGCATAACCCTTTATATGTGCTACCTGAGTTATTTGCTCAGCTTTCACAATAGTAGAAAATGAGAAAGTGAATCAGTATGCTACATATTCTTATATTCCGTTGACTTGTTGAAGAGTTTAGTGTAAAGGAGAGCAGAGTTGATACACATGCGTGCAGAAATCACCATCCATTTACCACCCTTAAAAAAAAGAAAGAAAAGATGATAGCAAACACCTCAGCACTCTGGTCCCTCTCTCTGTGCTGTACATCCTGCGTTTTTAGCCCAAGTCCTAAGCCGATCAGGCTTCTCAGATATCCACTTTTAGCTGGATTATGAGGAAGCCTGGCTGTAATAAGGGCTGTGAGTCGTGAAATAGAAAGTGGTGTTCAGCATGTTGAGCCAAGGACCCTAATCAGTCCATTCACACCAGCTCAGGCCCCGAGTCGCAGGTGAAGCTGCTAATGTGGGATTTATATTCAGCACACTTCTGATATCCCCTCACATTCTTTCTTATTTTATAAATACAATGATAAAAACCATGTGCCGCATGAAGACATGCAGAAAAGAGAAGGCGATTTATTATGTTAAATCGCACATCTGTTTTGTGCCCAACTTTTTATCAACTATATTTTTTTAGAAGTTTTCCACGATTCAGATTTGTTTTTCCTCCTTTCTCTCTCGCTTTCTGTGTTCCTCTTTCACTGAAACCTGTTATTTACACTGATTGAGACTAGGCTCTTATGCAGTGCTCTAGTTAATAATGCAGTGAGAAATGAAGTCATTTTCACCATGGCTTTGTGCTAATTAAATTTTACAGCAGTCTTATCGCTCCAGCCACACACACATTTCTGGTCCTCCCACATTTGCCAATGCCAGCAGCTATGCCACGTAGCCGTCAGGGAGAGAAGTAACGAGGGAGATAATTATATGAACTTATGTTGTTTTGGGCGGGAATAGAGCATTATCATACCTTTACATCTTGGCTCACTCTAAGGGGAGCTGGCAGGTCTCTGGTCAGACCTTTGGTAAGACTGAAATGCTAAGTAAACATTTTTCTATCAAATACAACATTTCTTTTATTTGTTTTGATTCTGAGAAAACCAGTTCTCTGTTATTGTTCTTCAGACTACAGTCTTAAATGGTTAAAATGTGGACCTTGGCAGAAATAAACACTTCTGTTTTCATGTGATATGATTGTTTCTACTCAACTGTTGTAACTTAAAAGAATAAAAGCAAAGGCACAATTTCATCAAGGGTAATTAAAAAAGAAAAGGAAAAAGAAAAGGTAAAGTGTGATTGAAAATTGGATTTACCTTCCTTCAATAATTTATTTAGCGAGCTGTGTCTACTGCACCATTTTCACACAGAAGTAGAAACAGATATCAAGGCTCCGTCTGCAGTTGATTCCCTGGACCACTTCAGACTGTGCTGATGATCACGTTCCTCCAAACTGCCTCATCTCTGCGTCGCTCTCTCTGGCAGTCATTTCTGCTGCCACTCCAACAGCCGAGTGTCTCTTCACTGAGGCAGAAGCTCTTAGTGCAGCAACGGGAAATTGAACGCCGACAGAACGAGGAGGCCAGCCCTTAGGCAGCAAGATCTGTTTGATGCAGGATTCTCTCAGAGAGTGCGGTTTTGGCTTTCCTGATTTGCAGCGATGCCACCCTTTTATGTCCACGTGCTCCCTCGTTCACACATTTGACTGTGTACAGCTACGTGCACAGATTGGTACTTGTGCATGCCTACACACACACACTGAGCCTTGAAGGACAAGGCCATGTATGCGCTTCTGGCCTCTGGGCTAAAGAGCTTCATTAGTCTGGCACTAGCTTTGATTAGATTCCTCAGGGGTGCAAATTAGCAAAACAAGTTGAAGTGATCCTCTGAAGCAATGCTCTGAGATTTCTGCTGATATCTGAACACTTTATCTTACAGTTTTTGCACCATCTAAGTTTTACCTTTAAATCAAAGTAATGTAAAATAATCACATTATTTTCAGCCATATCCAAAAAGCTTAAAATCATTTAATACACTGCCGAAATAGTCTGTGTCCTTTGTGCTGGTGGCTTGTCTGGTCAGGATGAGTGAAAGATCTCACTAACTGGGAGAATAGACCTGTTCTGCAAACCATTCATGTGGTCTTAACAGACCATTGTGATCTATCAGATTCTTGTTGTATCATTCAAAACGATACAATGGGAGATTAAAGGACTTTTGAAACATGCAAGAATCAAGGCAACACTCCAGGCATGCTTTTAATGAGGAAATAACATGATGTAAAGCTCAAAAAAGTAGATTTTACCAATAATGCCCCTTTAAAACTTCCAACAAAGTTGTTTATAATTATTTCAGAGCTTTAAAGCTCTGAAACTTGATTAAAAAAGGTTTTACTTGAGAAAAGGTTTGTGATGATCCACAGATTTTGCTTAACTGGAGCCGAAGAGTTGTCTCATAGGAACTATAACTGCATTTGCATGCTGAAGCAGAGCAGAAATGCATCTACTTTATTCAAACTTAAAATCTGTGAGCGATCAAAAATCCTGGGCATTTGCGATTGCTTTTACCTGTATGTCAGAACATAAAATATTCTAACTTTACTGGTTCAAATCTCTTAAACAGACATTGCTGAGGTCATTACTCTTCCTCTATCTCAGTAGAAACTCAGAAAGAGGAAGTACATGCTTCCTTTAATTGGATATTTTCACTAGGACTGGTGGATTTTATCAGTGTAGTACTCCTGTTTAATTTAAAATTAACATAATATAGGAACTAGTTACGGAGAAGTAAAAACTGGGAGAAGACTGAAATAAAAATCTGGAGCTATTCATTAATTCTTCTATTGTCTATACTCAATTGTACAGACAATTGAGTATACATTGGCCCATTATGGGGCAATGGGGGGTCGATGCATTTTTACAGTACACCCTGGAAAGGTTGTCAGTCTGCGCTTATTCAGCAGGGAGAAATGTTTGACATTTTCGCTTTACAAAGGTCCATCCCAAAAAATTCCTTCCTACAAAGGCTGTTTTCTGAGTACATTCCTGTGCAGTTTTTTTTTTTTTTTTTCCGCCTTGGTTCCTGCATTGTAAGCAGTGGGGAGAAGCACAATCCCAGACAATTTCTGAAAAGGTTCTTGCACTGGAAACAGTTGCTCATCTGTTCTGAAATGTTTTTATATTGAATGATTATGTATTGTTTTTTTTTTTTTTTGTGGTTATTTATATGTTAGCTTACTTCTTGCTGTTAGTCTGGTTTTATTGCAGTGATTTGCTGATTCTGTAGATGAAGCCGTAATTAGGTGTTGGTGTCTAGTGAAGTTGAATTCAGCCTTCAAATAATTGTGTTTAGCCATAGTTAATTCACTACTTAACAAAGAAGCAATTCCATTTTTCACTTAAGTCCAGATGGATTTTCACACCTAGGAAGCAGATTTTGTATTTTTTTTTTTTTTTTTTTTAAATAACTGCATATGTTTTCTAAGTATACGTAGTACTGAAGGCAAAATTATTTAAACCTATTTAATTAATTTCCTGTGAGGTATGGAACAAAAGTGTGGATAACAGTTTACATGTCAAGTACATGTCTGACACAAATGCTAGGGAATCTTTGCATCACATGTTTTGCCCTTGTTGTATTTAAAATTTAAGAGAGTAACAAACAGATAAAATCTGAAATAGGGCAAATACCTTTTCACAGCTCTTTAAAAAAAAAAAAAGAAAAACACCTCTTTCAATCCACAGTGTTTTAGAATGTTTTTGATGCTTTTGCTTTATGTTTAAATGTGTTTTAGTTACGGTAGGTGTTACAGATTGTTCAATCTGCTTGTAATAGGGTTGTCTTGTTTGTGTGTACTTACTGATATGTATGTGACATGATTTAGTCAGTAGCACCTGGGTGTGAATGGGTTAATTTATCTCATCTGTCAGGACATTAATGTGTGGAGTTGTAGCTTGTGGATGTGCGTGGTGTGAGACTGTTTTTCATTCAGGTGAGCTGCTGCCTTTTCTGTAATAGCCATACTTGACATTTCTCTCTCCTGCAGCCTGTGGAGACTAGCACATGCTTTCCATTCCAGTTGAACCCATTAAGGCTTTCTCTTCTCTACTGCATCCACTGGTCTGTCCTTTGGCAGGGCCCTTCTGAATGTCAAAACCTACTGCTTAGCATCACAATAAAGAAGGTACTGGACAGAGAAGCAAAGGAAAAGGAACTGGCTGCTGACATGTAAAGGGCATAGGTAGAAAGATTACTTTAGAAAGACTCAACTTATTGCTTCAGTCCTTTGCAGGCTGGTATTTTCCTCTGTCTCCACATTTCTTTTTTTGAGACATCATGTGACAGTGATGTAAAGAATTTCTAGATTTAACAATAGAACTTAGCAAAATGGCTTTTATATATTCTGTGAAGCAATTAGGTGTATTTTATATTGACTGGCTGACGGCTGAAAAGAAACCTTGGCAAAACTATTTTGGAAAATAAAGGGGAACATATGGAATGACTTTGTTTTTTTCTGTGTGTAAATAACAGTTAACATAAATAACAGTTCGACCCATTTGTACTGTTCAGTTTGAGGCTTAAGAAATTGGTGTTGACATTGAAGAGCTGTAGCATTCAGCTGAGTGATTTCAAACGTTTGAGTTTAACATATTTGGTGGCATTGCTTTACTTTATTTTTTTTTCTGATGCTTTATTATTCTCTCCCAACTTCAAATTAATTATTTTTCATTCAGTGTTCCAAATGAAATAAAAGTTCTCAAGATTTGCAATATTGTCTTTAATTAATCTAATAGGAAACCTGCAGGAAGAAAAATAGTTAAAAATGGAACTAAAACAGTTTAAGAAAATTTATCAACAAAGTCTAGTGATGCTGCAGGATGCTTTGGGGTTTTATAATTGCTCCTTTGAAATTATTTATCAAATGTGAATACATATAATAAAATAAAAATTATATCCAGTGGATGTAATTGTTTTGCTTTTCACTCCTTTATGTATGAGACTAAGCTTGATTTGTGTACATACTTGATTTATTTTTCTAAATGGGGAGATAATTAGTGTGGCTAGTTTGAATGGTAATTGCAGAGTCAACGGGAAAGAAAAGAGACTACAAATGCACTTTCCAGTTAGTTTTGTGTTTCTCAAAGCACGGTGGCACACACACTCATTCTATTAAATAAGCAGGACCATCTACAACCAGACCAAATTATTTTTAGCTTTTGCTTTGATATAAATTCACAATTGAACAGCATATTGCTTGTTTCCCTAAATTTGCTGGTAAAAGCAAAATATGTGGAGCAGGGGTGTTGACATATTTTACTGCATTAGCTTTACTCTTTGTGTGCCTCATTATTCTCACTTTAAGTTTCCCCCTTTTTTTGTCTGGGACTGCTGCACATGCACAGACAGCTTCTAAATGCTGCTACAGCAAAGTCATTAAGATTTTCTGCAATGATACAAATGAAAACATGCAGAAGTAATCCACTTGCATCTTATTTGGACGCATTGTCAATTTTTCAATGCAATCCCTTCACGTACCACATGATACATGGTTACTCTGGGTTTAAATGTCAATTCATTTTTGTAACCTCAGCATCTTGAATTACTAAGCACAAGTCAAGACTAAGACTTTTTTTGTAGTTTAATTTTACATTTTGATTTTGCATATAACTTGTACAACAGAAACTATGTTTATCTGTAGGTCATAAAGCTTTGTGATTTAGTTCATATTCCCTGGACACACATTCTATCTAGTCTCTCACAGAGCAAATATAATCTAAAACATTCTGGAATATTAACATTATACTCAAAAGATGACAGTAATTATACTCTGACCTTCATCTTTCAAAGACAACTTGATGAAATTGAATAGCATATTTATTTGCTTTGTCAACTACAGAGGAAGAATATAGGTTAAAAATATAATGTATTAGGACTTGATTTTGCATTTTTTTATACTTTACATCTCTGAGAGCCTATTAGTTTATTTTTCTCTTTTAACAAAAATAAATTTGTTGTAGTCTGAGAATGTTGTCAGAAAAGAAAAGCCCAGAATGTCATGCAATTCTGAATTATTATGGACTAGAGGACATAACTACATTACTTGTTAACTTTTAAAGTTTAAGCTATGCTGGATGTGGCCTCAGCAGAGCAAATTTTTTTTTCAGAAGTTGAGATTTGATCTTTTGTGTCTGATTGCAGCCCACCAATAATGTTAGATAAGAAATGTTTCCCTTTTCCTTTTGATTGACAAACTAATGAAAATCATAAATAATTAACTGATCATAGGAATAATTAAATTTTACTATGAGTGCATGTTCCACATACCTGCTGAAGTATAGCTAGTCATGTTCCAGAAAATTTTCCTAACAAATTTTTGGAATGGCTCTGGGCTCTAAGTTTAAGGTAAAATGTCTTTGTTTGCAAAGGCGCTAATCCAGTATGTTTGTATTATTGTTGTTATTTTTAAAACTCAGAAAATTGACTAAATACTACTCTGCTCATTTTTACTACACATTTGAATCAATGTTAAACTGACATGTACATGTACATGTCAGTTTAATTCCCCTTTAATATGAGTTTACTATGCATTTCACTCACCTGCAGAGGAAACAATTGTTTTAGCACCTTTAAATATTTCCCTTGTAGTATGAGTTTAGGTAAATTATCCATCCATAGAAACTCAAGGATGTTAGGTTCAATCTTTGATGGCAATTAGTGCCAATCTTTAACATGAAGCAAAACATAAATGTCAACCGAACATTGCCTTCTAGATATTAACTCTGTTCTCCTGAAATTTTTGGCAGCTTTTTATTGATTTGAACAGAACCAATGTGAACCAGTTCTACTTCACCTCACATCCAGCTCATTGGCATAACTATCAGATCTGAAAGAACTGCATATGTTTTCTAAGTAAATGTAGTACTGAAGGCAAAATGATTTAAACCTATTTAATTAATTTCCTGTGAGATATGGAACAAAAGTGTGGATAACAGTTTACATGTCAAGTACATGTCTGAGACAAATGCTAGGGAATCTTTGCATCACATGTTTTGCACATTAAGTGATTCTGCATGGCTTAGTACTTGGTAAAAAAAAAAAAAAGACTTTTGGATGAGAAGCTAAAATATTCCCTTCTTTCTTTCTTATTGCTTACAAGTACAGTTGTACAGGCTGTGCATTGACTTGACACTGGATTAGAATAATTCTTATAGTTTATGTGCATGTGTTTTAAGTGAAACTATGAAACAAATATCAATACTGCACCCTATCACATGTATGGAGTAGCTACCATCCTTTAAAAAGGACTCTTGCGGTTTTCTCCTATTACCTGTTGTTTCCACGGTTGCTGACTGGTTGCTGAGCCAGGCTGCTAAGAGTGGTTTAGTCACTGCTGTCAGGAATTTCAAGCAGGCTCTTTCCTGCTTGCTGTTTGAAGAAGGTTTGTGTGTGTACCCTGTGTAGGCTGCCTGGTGCTGGAGGACGAGCAGAGGTCCTCTCTAAAGGCCTGGTTCTGACCTCTCCTTTTTGATGTCCTGGAGGACAGAGGGAGCACAGGTTGAGCATGCTGGGTTTTTATTTACCTTGTCATGTTTGGAACTCCAATGATGTTGGGTTCTGGTAACAGACAGTGACATGCTGAAAAAGTTTCAAGGGAAAAAGCTCACTGGAAGTCGATATGTTTACATCGCAAAGCCTCAAAATAATAAATACATTATTAATATACATTTGGAACTATATGATCAGTAGAAATGATTGATAATCTTTTGCAGATGTGCTGGATATTCATGTTGAAACCTGGTCCTCTTGTACACCTCCACAACGTTTCATGTAATATGGAGATTTCCCTTTTCTGAAGAAAGAGATTTTTATAGTCCTACATTTTATTTTCATGTGAAGGCAATAATTTCTTTATTTTTGCACAGATTTGCTGGTTATTTACCCTTGTCTCACTTCATCCCCACTAAACCCACTTGACAACATTTAAAATGAAAACATTAAATAAAATGTGAGGATTGGTAAGGATTACAACTGCAATAGTTGCTCCTATCTATTAGTGTTTTCCAATTAGTCAAATATGTTTTTCCCTCCTAAGTCAAGGTCAAGACCCCTGCCCATCCTGCCACTCCACTCATTTTTCATGCTGCAGTAAATTGATTTTCATTAGTGCATATAGTGTCTGCAAGGTATAACTTCATATTAAATCACCCTTTTCTTAAGTAATTGTTAAAATGGTGCATAATAATTCAGTAGCAATGGGACATTTGTGCATGATAGATGTGATCTCCGAGAGGCGACACTCATGCCACAGATATTTGACGATTAAAAATCTGTTGCAATCTGGCATAACTGGAGATTACATTACATTGTAGTTCTGATTCAGATAACTGAATGGGCAATGCGTAATCATCACTGACTTAAAGAAGTTAATGTCAATACTTAAATAAAACACGTCGCACAGTAGTTTGACCAGGTTTTGAGTTCGTCAACAGTCAATTCTTAAAAAATAATTGTATTACATTCCTTAGGTTTTTCTAAACAATCAATTTCAATTTTTTCTTTGCTATGAAGCTAGTAAAAAACGTAGTATTTACTAGATTTACCTAACACGACCATTAGAACCTGCTTTTAAAACCAATTCAACATGCTCTTTGAAATTTATGTAATTATCACTACATAAATATGATGATTAACTGAAAATATATATATATAGAGATTTTTTTTTTTTTTTTTTTTTTTTGCTGCTTGTGCTGACCTTGGAAAAATTAGGTTGATCTGCATTTGTTTCTAGACTGCATATACACTGTTTAACGGACAGGACATAAAAAAAAAATCTTTCAGGAACACAGACTAAGAGACATAGTATTTAGAAAATCCTTGGAAGCATGGTCAGCTTTTCAGCTTTATGTTTTGTGTGACACTACTTCTAGAAGCCTTAAGAAAATAACCCATATTTGTCCTTTCCAAATACACAAGTATACACCGACACAGCTGTAGTGGTGCCTGGATAAAGTCGGCCTTCACTGTTCATGTATTACCAGACAAAGCGTAAGACTGGCCCTCTACCTCTGGCTCAGAAGTGTGAGAGGGTTAATGAATGAGACTTACTCACAAAGGGTGGTTTTAGAGAGACGACACAGACTGCCCGTGAACCATCTATCAGTCTGTACAGCAAGTTGAGTCTGAACTAGACAAAGGAAGGTGTTTGGGCTCCAGCAGAGAGGAGCTGAGTGATTATGTGACTCTTCCACATATGAGAGAAAGGCAGAACTAAAAAAATAAGATCCCATATTATTTCATAAAACATGCAAAAAATTGTCTGTGTGTTGAGGCTTGCGAAAAATAGCCACATGAAGTACCGTAAGAAAGGACTGTTTCTTCCAAAATTAATATATAACAACTCTATTTTTGGGGGGTGAGTTGTCATTTTCTATTTAATTACCGTAATGGCTTGCCCTCCAACACGTCACTCAGCGGTGGCATATTCTAAAAAATCACCTTACTAGGAAACAGATGACAAAATGTAGCACTTATCTTCCTTTTAATGGGTGATTATGCATCTCAGGTGTTAGAAGGAGAAAATGATGAGCACGAAAATAGATGAGGGACAGTGGAAAATCTTTGATCCTCTGCTTTCTGTGTAGTGGAATCAAAAATGAAACACTTAACGTTAAACCGCTGTGCTTTTCATGTGCAAATACAACATCACGCATTGACAGGTCATTCTGACTCTGGAGCTGACTGGTTTGGATCTTACTTATGGAGTCTTTCTTCTCATTTGATGCCACTCATTATGTTTTGTCCCAGTTCCCAAGACTGAAGCATTCGCACAGAGATGAAAGAGGGTAAAGAAGTTGACATCCCCTTTAGTAGGCTTAAACGATTCTCTTTGAAGATTTAAACACTAACAAACAATAAATAAAAACCAACTAAACTTTGCTCCTTTCTTAGTTTCGGATGGTTTTTATAGCTGTACTTCCTGAGAATAAGAGACACATAAAAACACACGAAGCTTTCTTGTGTTTTTAGCCTGAGTCTATGTTTATGTTACAAAACACTACATCCAGGACATTTTCTTTTCCAGTAAGGGAAATGATTTGTGTAATTTTAACCAAAGATCATGCGATTCTAAAAATATTTTATTGTGTTACTTTACATGAAATTCTTCCTGGAGGTGTGTTGTTTAGTGCAAAATCAATTGAAAAAAGTTGAAAATGCTTAGACATAAGCTTTGCCAAAATTAGACAAGATTTCAAGCAAAATAATCTCTTCTGTATTAAAAAGTATATAAATTCAGATGTAGTGAATGGAGTAGATTTCAACAGCTAGTAAGACACATTCCTTTGTGGTTATTCTGCTGGTAGTTTATTTAATAACCGGATGCCTAAATAAAAAAGAATACAACACAGGATGTCTATCGGCTCACAGTTGCAAAAATGTTACAACCAATAATGTTGAAGAACAGTGAATAGTATTTATAAAAAGAAAATGAAGAGAAACTGTAATACTAATACCTGACATGTCATGGTTTTTTGCTTGAAAAGGGGTATATATTGACATAGTTAAATGACTGGCTTATTGCTTGGAGAACTCCTAAAAGTACATTGCCAGGAAATTATAGTAATTTTTCTGCACACTGACTTGTACACAAAACAAAACATACCAGTCTTGATACACTACTGGTTTCATTTGGCAGAAATACACTTCCCTCCCTTAATCTTAACTTCAGAGGATCAAAGGATCAGACGGTCCAAATACCAGAAAATGTAGCTTTCATTCTCTATGTTGTGGCCAAATTGATTCCTAGAGACGGATAACTAAAATCTGACCAGATAAAATGTAAGTCTGCCAACTGCTTGATGCCACAAGAGGCAAAGCAAACATATATTTTTTTATACTTTGTATCAATTGGTTTTTTGAGACAAGTTACAGCCTAGCTCCTCTGAGTCAAACTGCCTAGAGTGTATGGGTCTGCACAGCTTTCCTAATAGTCTTGTGTAGAACAGTCTACAATGAAAGTGGGGGGAAGGATGCCAGAGCTGAGCTCAAAGTGAGGACTAATGGAATAAACAGCATTGGGAGACAGGTGTCTATTTCTTTCTTCTTTGTCACACCTTCCCCCTCTGTCGGTTTTGAATGATGAAATTGGCAGTGATTTATAACAAATGTCAGTGACAGGCGCAGCAGACTGCTGCTTTGTCCCTGTCAAAGTCAAGTAGGGCCACGGGTAAGCAGCTTCACTTTTCAATCATTCCCTGTCTACTCATCTACCAATACCCCGAAATTACTTGTTCACCAAGTTGGAAAAGCTAAGATCCATGGGACTGAAAGAAACAGACCAGACCAAGGCCAATTTGCTTCATCAGATACATTGGCACACCGTTTGGTTTGTGAATAAATCTTGCAAAGTAGTTTTAAATCATGCAAAAAGAAAAATAATTTATATCAACATTTCTCTTGGAATCAAATTATAATTGTGGTAGTCTAGTGTGTTTTCGTGGGATGTAAACAACTACAATATTTTAGTGTTGGCAAAGAATGTGTATTTAAAATCTATTTTTAGGTACATTTATCAGAACTTGTCACAATGTAACTTTTGCTAATTGATCTTTTTTATTTACATATGGGCAAATTATATCAATCTATAGTTTCTAAACTTTAAAAAATATTTTTGGCCTATGCACACTAAATATCTTAGGACATTTAGTGTGCATAGGATTTTAGATGTAGAGAGAATCCATTGACCCTCTCCATTGTTTTGTCCTTCACTGGTCTTATATTTTGAATTTGAATAAATTAGATTTCTTTAAAGGTAAAATAAACTCATCAAGCTCTGCTTCCTTTTTACTTGTTTTACTACTGAAATTTGTCATTGTTGTATTCACACAAGCTGTCCCTTTTGTGCTTTCTTATGCAGTATTTTTTTCCTAAATGCTTATTTATTAAAACTTGCTAAAAGCATATTAAAGGTGATAATCATGAAAAGGGAAAAAAAAAATATGTAGCAACATTGTAACACAGGCCTTGCAATTATACATTATAATTGTTGTACTTGAGCATAAGAGCAGATGTAACACTTGTGCATGTAGTTGAAAAGAATGGTTAGTAAATACGTGTTGAAAATTAAAATTAACAATTTAAATAATACAGTGTTGTCGCATTTAAATTTAAGCCAAGAATAAGTCATACCACTGGCAGATTTGTTTAATATAACTTTTTAATAAAAAAATTTTGGTGGCAGATCAATGTAATTTCAGATCAGAAACAAGCTTTTTGACTGAAAAAAAATACATTTAAATCATAATCTGATGGCAATGGTTAGTTGTTTAGCCAATCAGTTAAGGATCACATCGTTTGAGCTAACTGATTTCTCTGTTATCTTTTTGAACGTCTTAACAACTCATAAGGTACAAGTGAAAGTATTATTAGACGAAGCACCTTTTCATCATCCTTTGTTGCCAAACAATGACTTAATTCCAAAGTTGTACCTGCTGAGCAGTACGAGCGTGCCTAATTTTAAAGCATACAATGCGTCAAGTTGAATGAGCACGTCTAAATTTTAACTGCCCTGAAAATCAGATTTCACGGATGACCTTTGTTTTTGCTCATGCTAGTGTGTACGTGCAGTCTTTCTGGCCACATAAACATGCAACCAGTGATGCATGACAATTCGGCTGTTGATTATTTGAGGATTTACAAAAAGGAGCCACCTTTATGCCACCCCTAATTATCAGGTATTTCATTAAATATCCTTTATAGATTGTGATTTATTATTTTTTTCATCCTTCCTAATTTCTACCCTGGTGTTAATTTATGATGTGAACTTCTTGGTTAATTGCACATTTATTCAAAATGTGTTTGCATGACGAGAGCTGATTTATTAGGTTGGAGAAAACCAGCTAAGGACCAGGAGTCTTTTGGTCTTTTTCAGCTGAAGTAAAGTTTGCATAGGAATACTAAAAAGACTGACACAAATCAGGGTAAAACTGCCAAATGTGTTTTTTCTTTGCTTGATTTGGTAAAACCTATTGCAGAGCCATTTTTAAAAGTAGTAACATTTAGGATTGAACGGGACTAGCCTTATTTGAAGCACTACATTTGTAGCCAAGAAAACTTTCCTGAGGCTACACATGCCCTTTGTTTTTGTTTATGATAGTGCACTGACATTTTGAGTCATTTTCTAAAATCCTCAGTATACAATATATTTTCCTATTTACATTTGAATTATAGTAGGTGAAATAGTTTATCATACAGTTAATATTAGAAATGTACATACACCTAATAAAAGATGCTTCTTTTTTCCCCTCACTGTCTAAAATTAAATCAGACAAACTTATCTCATTTTAGGTATGCTAAAATGATTTCTAAATGCTTCAATAATAAGAGAGTGAGAGGCAGAGATTTACTTAATGTCATCAAAATCAGAAGTATACATATATTTCCTTAGTTTTTGGTAGCATTGCCTTTGAACTCTGACTTGTATCAAACATTCTGGGTTTCCTTTCACAAGTTTCTCACAATAGTTTGCTGGTGTTCTGATCCATTCCTTCCTGACAGAACTGGTGTGAGTCAGTATTGGTTCCTCCTGCACCAAAGAAGTCCAATATGATGCGGACACATTAATGCTTCACAGTTGGGATTGTCTTAAAATCTTAAATAGTCATTAGGGCCAAACTGTTTATTAAGACATTAATAAATAAATCTCTAAAATACTATTTCCCTCATTGTGGCATTTAGTAAATAGAAGTAATTTTGGTAATTCTAACTGACATAAGACAGACATTTGGTCTAATTTAACTTCAGAGAGAGAGCAAAAAATGGTGTTTGTCTATTTATTCAGTGTTTGTAAACTTCTGGTTTTAACTCTCTAGATAAACAATATGTCAATACTTAGGAGTCTAATTCGGAAATCTCTTGAAAACAAGTCCTACTTCACTTCGAGACCCAACATTTAATTCATTTTTAAAATTAATTTTTGTAAAAGAAGAAACAGGACAGGGCTTGAAAAGAGAACAATTTCCTGCACAAACGCATAGGATACATTTTGCTCATGTGGACTATGCACATTTTTTCCATTTGATATTTACTCAGCACCCAGTAAAGAATGTTATCTAAAGCAGATTCATTAGGTACTGCCTCTTTTAACTCCCCTCCCCCATTAGACTTCTTATCTGTTTTCTAAAATTCTGATTTTCCCAAGGTTGATTGTGCACTTTGCTGTACTTTCAGCTAATGCATTGCCTTAGCTGCTTCAAGTTTATTGTTTTTCAACATTTCAATAAGTAAGCACTCTCCATCTAATTGTGACTTATTCTGTATAGTCATTGATTTTGTTTTGAAGCATGAGAATATGTCATTTGCATGGAGGTATGTGTTTTCTTTGGTCATTTGATTCACACTTATGTGCATTGATACACATTGGTATTTCAAACAATTACATCATCCGCTGATTTGTTTTCCTCTTAAACTCAGGAAAAGCCATCCATTACAATTTAGAAGGGTTTCAGACAAGAAATAATAGCTACGGTAGAGCTTGCATTTAAATGTATTGATTTCTTTTTTTTTTTTTTTCCAAACATGCGATTTATGTTAATGTTGTGGAAAAACTTAATTTCAAAGCACTGTTAGATGAAATCACTCAGTCAGGTTTATTTGTATATTGTGCACACTATTGAGAGGTTGTAAGACAATCAATAATGGAGAAGTTCCAAATGAAAAGCTCTCCCAGGCAGTCAACACGTAGGTTTTATACCAAGGATAAGGGATCCATAACATGGGAAACAGTCTTGTACCTATGCAGCTCTCACCAAAAGAAAATAATGGGTTCTTTTGGTGAGAGTTCACAAGCATTTAACATAACATGATCAGCAGATGTTAACTTATAATAATTTTCCCACCACAGCTAATATGCACAGACTGAGTAAAACTGAAGGGATAACAATCTCTCAAAGGAATTCATTAAATACAATCAGAGTAATGATGTCAAAAAATAAAATATTGCTACATTTGTCAAAAGTGTACCAGGAACTTCTCTTTTATGTTCCACAAAGAAACAATTTATCTAAGATAGTAAAACAAGTTTCTCAGTTTTTACCCTTAGATTTAAAAAAGAATAAAAAAATACAAAGTTTCTTTTGATTTCCAGTAATTTAAGACACAACAGAAAATTTAATTAAAAGCATATTCTGTAAGTTTTGGACTAAAACACAGAGGAAATCTCCTGATTATTTTCCTGTATCACTCTTTTGATTAAGTGTTGATAATTATGAAGTGCATAATTCCCTTGCATATTATTTGTATTACTACGTCACTGAAAATACTCTACCTTTTTAGATATTGTTGCAAAGGACTCATCGCTACCAAATGTTTAAAATGTGCGAACGACATAATCTAACTTGTAAAGTGTTTAATTTTAAAGTATATATTTAGCTCTTGTGGAGCTTTAAAAAAATCATAAAAGGAAGCAGATGTTTTGTTTTCGACAACTAATGCTTGTAATGCACTGTTGCTACAACAAGGCAGCAGTAATAGGTTGCCAAGAATAATAATCTTCTTCTGGTTAGAATGCGTTTCTTCTGTTTTGTGGCACAAAGGCATGAAATGTGGCGACAAGAGAAAGACAAGCGTACTATATATGTCAGTACATATCAAGCTTTAATCTATTTGTCTACCTCTGGACTTGACTAACATTATTATTCAGCTTATTCTAGACTTCTCTGTTGGAAGTTTAATTGTTAGCAGCTTCCAACATGACACAAGCAGGTGCAACAAGGCAGTTCGTTTACAATTATTTTCAAAGTTCTGACAGGTCAAAATATAACCACTTGTTGCTTTGTTCTGTTCTGCATATTTTTTCAGATGATGATCCGTAACATGTGGGTTCAGTTGGTGCGTGTTAAAAGGCGATTATTCCTGAGATCACTTGATTGTTTATCATTGGCTACCAAGGGACCATGAAATAAGACAAATGTGACTTGCAGAATCAGACTTGCCCTACTGGTACTTGGTATAGAACTGACCAAAGAAAGAAATGTTTGCTCCTGAAAAAATTTACAGCACTAAGAGCAAATCAGGTATGCTTTTGGGAAATTTGGTTTGCTCTTTAGAATATATATATAAAAAAAAGTGTAATTTCTCCAGGAACAACTGAAGCTCACTATTTTGTATCTTCCTGTTGTATACATTGATGTCATTTAATACAGAGCTACAGTAAATTAACTTGTTTGGTTTTCCAGTTTAGGAAAACCAAATAGGTTATTTTGTAAGACCAGCTCAGAAGTGGCTCTATCACCAACCTGAGTCAAGCAGTGGAGCATTTTTGGTTTCTTGACATCCTGCATCTCTGTATGACACTCCAGCTGCAATATGGCACACAATCTGCCCTGTAGATGATGGTGAGGGGAGCTAAAAACATAATTGAAATGTTCCTATACCTCATTAAGCTTTTGATTTCGAACAGCAATAAGAAATGAACACTAAACACTATGAGAAGCTTTTTGCACTTGTAACCCCAAGAACCTTGACATGAACGTTTTACAGGCAAGCAGAACTAGAAGATTAATAACAGTGACTAGACTGCTACACATCTTTCTGTTTTTCCGATGGCAATCGCAATTAGAATATGCTTGTTTAACTCAAACATTTTTGACCTTTGTGTTCTGCTGTAATCTTTGCCAGTGGTGGGAGGAAAAAAAAAAGCTTTTCTAACCTGAAATACAAGAAACCTGTGGGGTGTTTCTCAAATTATTCTACTGTTTTACTTTAGTAACACAGGCAGTCTGTCATCACTTAATCATCTGTTTATACCATATCTATGCTTCCTTAATTTGTGCTTTCATTGGTTGTGTTTATTTCTCTCCAAGTTTCCTTTGTAACAGGGTGCCTTCCTTAGTCTTAAATAAACAAGTCACAGTTGAGTTGAAACATCAATCAAGAAAACCCAACCGGAGCATATTTGTGATATTTTGCAGGATATTTCATCATTTACCTACCTGTATATGAAATGCAATCAAAGGCTTATGTGATGTACCTTTCTGTTTTGTTTTGAAGGGTGAAATCATTCACACAGAACATTGCTCCAAAATGACTAGGGAACACTGCATGATGGAAAAGGATGAATTAAAGCTGTAGTTATGGGAATTGCTGTCACACTGCTCAGGTTATCAATTCATCTAAATTCTTAACACACACACACATTGCTTCTAGTTTTTTCCCACCTTTGCAAACTGATGCAACAGCAAGCACATTTCTTTCACTGTGTTGAAATGATTGGGTTCCCAAGTGTGTTTTTAGTTCTTTTGAACTCCATTAGATCAGTAAGTATTAACATATTTAAGGGTTTGTGCATACGTTTTAAAACATCTCTGAGATGTTGCTGGAGGACTAAAGAATGATGTAACCTATGAATGCAAGAGTCATTTAGCCAGAATAGAAAAGAGAGGACTGACCCAACTTTTCAAACTTAAATTATATTAAAAAGTTACAATAAGTACAATTAATTTTTTTTGTTTTTGTTCTGTTTTCTTTTAAGTAGAAGTTGCATAATGTTTTTTCTCACTGTCTCTTTTAGCTCAGTCATGTCCTAAGATGTTGCTTCAGTATTCTTCCTTACCTTTTCTTTTTTTGGCCATGTATTTTGTGATGTACACCAGTGCCATCTGTGGCAATACTACATGATAGTGCCACCCTCATAGTTCACAATTGGAATGGTTTGAACGGTTCTCCGTTTTTGTAGACAGGATAAATGGGCACTTTTATGTCTCAGTTTAATCAGACCACATGACATGGTTCCAAAAATTAGGGTGTCTGCCACTGCATGTGTTTATAAACTATAATCAACCTTTTTTTATGTTGAGTAAGCCCTTCTTCGCTCCTACATGACTTCAGACGCTATTGCACATCGGCTTTTGCTTCTGTCCTGAAGTTCATATGCACATTTTGCACCATATCATGTTTATCTAGACACAGAATCCATCTGCTGAGTGGTATCATGTTGACTGAACGTTACAAGAGCGGATTTCACTATCTACTTGTGTGATATCCAAACATGGATGTCCACAATTCTCTTTCTAGATTTTTGGCTTATTTCTGTTTGCCCATGGTGTCACACAAGGACACAGTTTTGCTGAGGTGTTACTTTAAATCTTGGATTTACAAACAACAAAAATTGTTTTTTTGCATGGTATTTAAAAAAAATTTTTTTTGTTTTTTTCAGTCTAAATCCTGAGATTTTAAGTATAAATTTTTTTTGTCTTTATTAATCTTTTACAAAATGTTTCTATTTGTCAGTTTTCAAATAGAAATATTTTGGTAATGTTAACTGGTCTAAAACTGAAAAAAAAAAGGTATTTGACAGAGATTAGAAAAATCTTGACTTTTTTCACAGTGCATTGATTTATCTGGTTTGAACTCATATGAATGAGTTGCATTTTATTTGGCTTGATCTAATCTTGTGTCCTTTTGATATATAATTTAGTATCACAACGTCTTGGTATGATGTCTACGTAGCTGACTTAGAGTGGACTTTTACCTATTTTTATGTCTATGGAGGAAGACATTGTCAGCTAAAAAAGAGAAACTCTTAGTTTCTCTGTCATGTTCGACTAGTACCTGTCTGTGATCAAAAGAATAATGACAGCAAAATGAGAAGACACAAATAGTTCACACAGGCAGAAACATGTAAAAACATTATGATCAGACAAAGAAGAGGCTTTTTTCCCTTAAGACTCTGGCTGCAATGGGAAAATAGTAATAAAGACATAAAAGAAATAAGTTGAGCAAAGTTAGTTGTATAGCAAAAAAACTGGACAACCAGAAAGGTAAATTCATTTTTAAGTATTTTATGGGCTGGGACTAAACCCATTATTAACTCTCTGTATACTGAACGCATGCTCTTTCCTGTATGGCTAGTGATTCAAAGTGTGTGTTGGTCCATGCGTGTATCCCTGTGGGATGTAGCTAATCGTCAAACAGTGGTGTGGGCCAGAGTTTGCTCTTGTTGGTGTGCCAGCCTATGTTCATTAAACAGTTGGCACAGAGCTTGCTGTCCAGACAACGAGCTACCACTGTGTGTGTGGATGAATGTGCGTTTGGTATACAATACCAAGGAAGTGAAATTACTGTTCTCCACAAATGATTATTTATCAAATCAAATAATAGACGTTTCTGTAAATGGCAGTAAATTGTTTCATTAGAGGATATTTTGGAATGGTCTAGCTTTTGAGAACCTTGTGAAAGTCTGAGCTGCACTTTATTGACATAAATATGGTCAAGTGTAAGGACCTTTTAAGGCATTTTCAACAGAGCTCTGATATGTCCTCCTGTTGTACAGCTGAATTAATTTAAAAATAAAAATAGTCCCCACTTGTTTAGGTGATGTTGATATAGCCACACTGAAAAACTGGTCAGACCACAAAGAATCCTATGGTGCTTAGAGATGTTCATTTATGTTGTTGAAATCAGGGAATCTTGGAAGATTTTGGATTTGTAGTTCTGAACAATTCGAGAAGTTCTTATAATAACTTTATTTCCAAGATAACAATAAAAGGTACTAATATGCAGCCTTTTTTTTTTTTTTTTTGAAAAACAAGAATAATTTGAGAGAATGATGCTAACTTTACTGTGAGAAAAACATAATTTATGTAATTAAAATCTATTGTTGATTGTAGTTTAATATAGCACTTTTGCATTTCAAAGTTTTTACATTTGTTTTGTTTTCTGGACTTGCTTACCTACTATATTTCCCTTCTTTTATACACAAAGTCTCCCATTCACACACGCATCCACACAGTTTTCCTTCGTCCTGTTCCTATCCCCATCTTGACAGAGATGACAGTTGAAACCACCTCCTAACTGGTTGCCAGTCAACCACCATTTTACCTCTGTCATTCAAATGTCTTCACCTGACTCTGTCTGTATCAGCCCATCTCAGATGATTACCTTAAGGTCAGAGCTGTTCCATCTCAATCATATGTCAGTGAAAAAACTCGATTTACAATGACTGAAAAGAAATGGAAACAAAATTTTCTATATTTATGTGAGTAGTTTTCCTCTCTTTGACAAATCTCAAGAGATTTTTTGTATTTAAAAGAAAAATAACACGCTCTCCTTCAAGAGATTACATTGAGCACTGTTTGTTTTGTAAACACAACATACTGAGACTTGTGATTAAAAAATGTCATTTTATTTATCAGTTAAAGCAAGGCAAATGATCCATTTCCTGCTATTAAAATATTGTAGCCAACAGTTTCAGAAAAAGACGAGTTAGCAACATTGCCCATATCTATTGCCCATATTTATGACTCTGTAAATTCATGATTGTTTGACTATTCCTGTGATGGCCTGGCAACCTGTACAGGGTTTATCCTGCCTCTTGCCCAATGACCACTGGAGATGAGCGCCAGCTCCTCTGCAACCCTGTTTGAATAAGTAGGTATAGATAATGAATGAATGGAAGGGTAAGATGAACTCTAAGTTCAACTCCAATGATAACCATGTTTATCACAAGATCCAGCAAATCGCTGGTTCAGCTGTTGGTACACCAAACCGATGTTATCATATTTATATGTGAAGCATTCCAGTTCTGCCCAGAAATAAAATACTGTCTTCACTGCTTGGGGAAAAAAAAAAGTAAAAGAATTTTTTTTTTTTTTTTTGAGTGTCTTTTCATATCCAATTGCGTAAATGAAGCGTTTTGTCAAACCCCTTTTAAACAAAGGCCAAAAAGAGGAAAAAGGGAATGAAGGAAAGCAAGAGTGATGAATAAGAGATGACAGGAAGGAAGACGGGAGAGGGAGAATAATGTTACAAGGCCAATCACGCCTCAGTAGTTCTACTAATCATGCAAACAAGGTCACTGTTTTGCAGAGCCAAACTGGCAGGCTATAGGCATGTGAGGCATTGCTCTCTCTTACTCTCCTCCTCCTTGTCTCTCTGTTGCAGCATCTTTCTCCTTCTGTTTTGGTTTCATGGTTTATCAGTGGAAGATACAGACAGCTGGCCACACACACATGTAGGTCTACCAGAACAAAAAACTTGTCAGTGATTGCATAGTGCATTAAATAAACATCTGTTGTTTATTTAATGCAAGGTAGTTAAATCACCTTGCAATGGCAAGAAGAAAGCATTTTAAAATATTGAGGCTTTTTGCAAATTGGTCAATAAAATACATTAGAAATATACATGTCACTTTAGAAATGCTCTTGTTACTGACTTTTTATCAGCATATACATCAAGAAGCAACTGTGAAACACCTTTATTGATAGTAATCAATTCATTATTGTACCTTGTTCACATCTCTGGCCTGGGGCGGTTGAATTAGAATCTCATTTTATTACTGCTTAACAGCTGCTTTCATTCTAGTCAGCGAGAGTGCCTGCAAACTGAATGAGGATTTGCATATTGTTCATTACACACAGCACAAATGCATGCTTTGCTTGACACCCTGATGACAAATGATATAAAACACCAGCAGTTCCATTTTCTCAAATGTCCTTGTAATTGTCAGACACTCTCTTTCTCTTACACACACACACACACCCCTACCCCCCCCCCACACACACAGAGAGAGATGGTTCTCTTGACAGAGAACTTCATGCTTTTCTGCTGATCTTAATTGGCCACATTGTAAAGGGAGGACAGCACTCCGGATTTAAAATTTTAGCGGTAATTTCTAGAAATGGAACAAAATAGATTTTGTAGATGTAAAAAGGATCTTTTCTGTCTCTGGGCATATTCACAAAGACAATTCATCTTATATTTGCATGTGAGAATGTAGTTCACTGCAGACTTTTTTGAAATTATGCATTTACAAGAAACTGTAGAGCTGATGAATTGAGTTATTTTGCTTTGTTATTACCCTCTTTTTCTTCACTTGCAAAGGTTTTATTTGTGTTTTATCCTCACTCACTATTTTTGCAACAGTGTGAGTTGAGATTTTTAATATCAGTTAGCTCCTTTATAGTACTATATTTCTAAAACCGGAAAGGCAAACGTTTACCTTTGTGCCATGTGTTGAGGCATTAAAGTCGCAAGTCTTGGATTTCTCATGGAGGATTAGGGTCAGCCTAGGTACTGACATGACCAACACCCTGATGACAAACTGAAGAAATGTGATGAATCATCCATCACACACAACCACTCACAGCATGACCAATATTGTCCTAGTGCCCCGAAGCTGCAGCTTTGTATGTGTTTATAGGTCTAAATGCTGTTGACAGGTGAAAATAAATCCCACTCTTCTCTTCCTGCTTCCTTGTGACTCTTCAGGCTCTGTGGTTTTCTTTTTTCCTTCCTTTCCTTACCCATCCGTTTCCATGATTCATATAACCCTCAGGCTTCCTACACAGTCTGGAAAAGTCAGGAATTCTTGTCTGTATTTTCTAGTATATAGAAAAATGTTTGTATTTCACAACTTCTATAACCTGAAAGTTGGATCTCCTGTCTTCTTTGTTTATTCTCTTTGTTTTATTTTTTCATGGTGATATTCAAAATTCATGGTGAACTGTTGAATTTTATACTTTAAAATAAAAAGTATGGGATTTTCACATGAAATAGGTGTAGGAACCTATTTCCATTTTACCATTTTGCCTCTTCGCCTTATCCTGCTGTCTCCTTGTCTCTCAAGATAATGTTAATTCCTTTTTTATGCACGTTTATTTAGTTCTGCTTAAACTCACGATTAATTACTGTTTTAAATTGAACTTGAACATTTATTTTCCAGTTGATACAGTTACGGTTTGACAAACAATGAAAACCTCACCATCTATCCTTTAAGTTTATTCAAATACCAAAGCCTATACACCAGATGGCATTTTGCCCATTTGCTGCCGAAACACACTTCTGCATGACAGATAAGGGGTAAGGGGGAGAGGGAGTAGTAACAAGGGAGATACTGTCAAGATTCGTCACAGTCTTCCAGTATAAAATGCCACCAGCATTTTGAGAAGGAGCCACAGAGGAGGGGACATTAGCATGATGTGTGTCTGTGTACAATCGTCTGTATCTTGGGGCCATTTTACGACAGCAAACCTGCATGTGTACATCTGTTTCAAACATCAGTTCAACAAGTCATGTAATCTGGGCATAATGAAACTGAGATCAGAGTGTAATAGATTAATGAGCTTTAGCTATGTACTACGAACTGGGTGTCATGCTTCTGTTGCAATGTAAACATTGCAAGTCTTGGATTTACATAAAATAATGCATGTTTGTTCTTTACTTTGTCCAATCAAATCAGAAAATTTGCATCTGTCTCTGTATAAAATGAAAAAAAAAATATTACTCCTTTCCAAATGCCCTTTGCCTTTCTTCCGGCTTCCTTTTCTTTTCTCTATGCCATCTTTTATTCACAGCAGTGAGTGTGTGCATGCTGACTGGAAAAAAAAGATCTCCACAAAGACTATTTCTCTCGCTTTTTTTTCCTAATCCACCCACCTAAGGCAATGAACCATTAGCAGCCACCAACCGGTGCCACACAGCAGCCTGCTTCAGAAGGTCTCTGGCTTGATTGCTCTGGTTCTGTTCCAGGTCTACCTGTTTACAAGGCTGCGTCTATTGGCAGGAACTGCATGCCTCAGCCGAGCGGAGTGTGTAGAATTTGATGAGAACAACCCAGTTTTGTTTCTAAATAGGTGTTTGTAACAAATGTTATTAATAAAGACTGGAAAAAAAAAAAAGATCAGCTTAATTATCAGTCAGGATACAGTTTGTATTTAGAAAAAGGATCTTCTAAACTCCTTCAATGAGAGAGGGGTTTTTTCACATTAGGACTTGACCTGAAAAGACTGCAAACCTGTCTTCATCCTCTGACATTTTTAAGATAAACATTGGCTTGCAACTGAAGAAACAATCTACCAGCTTTGCTTATAGTTTGAGTATTTATTGTAGTTTGAGTATTCACCATTGCATCATAATTACTAGGTTAATGTCAGCATTAGATTTTTTTTTTAGTAAATTAAGACACCTCTGTTGTTCATTGATTTTCTGTCAAAGCTTAAATGCTATTTCTGTGATTTGATAGTGGCCAGTAGTCTGGCCAAATCAAATATAAATGTATTATTATAAGTACAATAATAATAATCCATGCTTTATGAACTCTCAAATCCAGTATTGTTTTTATTATGATTTAAATTCAACTGACTTACTACAGAAACCTGCCTGATGTAGAAACCCATGGCTGAAAGATCTTTTCTTATTTTTCGATTTTATTTTTATACGTATTTCACACCACAGGCAATTTTGACTTATTTCACAGGACAAAGTGTTTCCCCCTTCATATTCACATTTATGCAAATACCGATAAGTCTCTGTTCATTTATGTCATTTAAATCTGTCCCAAGCATAATAAAGAAATAAGGTATAATAGCGATATATGACTTACCATACCACAGCAGTGTAAGTTTGGAACCAGCTCAAAACAACCAGTAGTGTTGCCTACACCTGTGTCTAACCATTGCAGCATTGACCACTATAATTATTGTCATGGATATTTTAAAATCTCAGCTTATTCTTCTCGATACCTAGTCAGTTAGCTCCATGCAAGTGATCTCTTCATCATTGTTGCTCATGTATGCCTCGTCCTCTGTGTCTGAATGTGTGGGAGGCAGCATTGCTTGTTTGAGTCTCGTAGTCAGAAGATCAGTTTTCTGGATCACCATAATGAGTAGTGTCTGCTGGCATCAGAGAATGGATCTGTTCATTTCAATTAACCTGAAGACAAAAAGACTCATCAAGAAGAAGAGGGAAAAGAGCATATTTGCAGGTTTGTAATCATGGGTGTAGCTTCACTAGCTCATGTAGTTAGAGCTGTAGAAGGTGGAGACTTTCTTTGAGACACTTGTGAAGTCATTACCTTGGCTCAACATATTGTACTTCACAATTAAAGTAGATAATGAGCACTGAATGATCAGTGCCACATAATGATCACAGATTATACATTATGGAGGAACCAGACCAACAAGTACTTTGGCAACCTGCATTTGGAAAGCACTTCACGTTTATTACAGCTGCTGTAAGTTTGTTTGAAAAGAAAAGAAAACACATTTGTGTCCATCTGATTATTTTCTCGAGTACCTCTTCCTGGTTGTTGCTCTCATGTACTATGCCCTTATGTTCTCTTCATAGCTGACTTTTACCCACCCAAATGTCTTTTGAATTTTTTATATCTGCTTCTGCAGGGGTTTAGTAATCAATTAAATTATTTGACATGTTTTACCAGCGCTAGACCCTTTGGTAATAACCAACATCCATGTTAGGGCCGCACAATATCCCACAAATAAATCCTTATCATAATATCAGTGTATCAGTGACAAGAATAACTGTCTATAATATTCTAAGTGTCATGAGCTTTAACTTTGCATGACAATAAGATATTAAGCCTGTTGGAGTCTCAATGTGCCAGATGACCACAATAAACTCAGATTACAAAGCCCAATATGCTAAAGGGCTTATAGTTTTAGCACCGTACAGAAAGATGAGGCAAATTTAGATTTATAGCACTTAATGACTTTGTTGAAGTAATTGCCACCTTCATTGAGGTCTCTGCCCTGTAGAGATGCATTTACCAACAATTATAAGTACTTCTTTTATTATATTTTATAACCTATTTCTCATAGAACTAAAGACACGCTTTTTGATTTATATTGCTGCTCAGTAGCTATATAGTGTGCTCTGTTTCCCTTTGTTTATGGTGGCATGGTAAGAAATTGAGATGCCTTTGTTTTTTGTTTCCTTCTTTATTTTGAATGTCTGTGCATATTTACAGACATAGCAATTTCTTTTTTCTCAATTATAGTAAAGTAGTTTCAGACAAACTCCTCAAAGCATTCAAAAGACATGTGCACATATAAGCTATGTTTTCACTACCTGTTTTTTCCCTTCCTGTCTGATCAATGCCAGAAGCAAAAAAGAACACCAAAGCTTCACTGACTTTTTTTTTTTTTCAAACAGAAGGTGATACATGCTGTTATGATGCTTTGCCGTTTCAGAAGTTATTTACTGTTTGCCCTCCCTCCCTCCCTTCTCCTTTGTTATTGAGTTAGTTTTGTGTGTGTGTTTGTTGAATGCAGTAGAATGTGATAATTACCACTAGAATTTTGCTGCAGGCGGCCCCTTTATGTTCTGTTTCACACCGAGCCATTGTTCACCTGGTTGGCTGATTAAAGAAACCAAATAACTATTAAAGGGTTATTTTCTTAAATTGCTATGAAAAACATCTTTGTATGATTTCATAAATACTTGAAAAAATAAACCCTTTTTCTTTTGAGCAAAAGTCATGATCAATCAAACCTTCAATAACCCAAGTTTACCTTTCAAAAAAAAAAGAAGGATAAAATTTTATGCCTGCTATACAATTTTTAAAAGTGTGGAATTTAGTGCTTACCTAAAAGTATGGCAAAGAAAATTCTTGCCATACTTGGCTTTCAATTCATTAGCAATGCCATAATCAGAAAAAAAATGTTGAATTGCCAGACCATTTTATATATTTTATCTCTTAAAAGATTTCTGAAAAACGTATGTCTTATGTTTTACATTTCAGACTAAATTTTTTATTTTATCTGCAATATCACAAACTAGGCAGTAACCAACTCTTTAAACATGTTTCTTTTTGAGTAACTAACAAAAAAGTTTGTGTGTAAAAATATTTGGCTTCATCTTTGCTTAAAGCATTTACATTTAATAAAAAATCAAAAAATAAATAAAACCTAATTAATTCTAAAATTGTCCAGAAGCCAGTGTTAACACAATGTTACATGAGGGGAAAGGAGAAAACTACATAAACAACATGGAGCAAGGCCAATGTTTAGGACTCAAGTCTCCATAATATCATAAAAACTAATTGAAAAATCTAGAAAATTAATTGTTGAAGAAAGAGAACAAAGAATAATTTGTACAAATATATAATTCTTTCCCTACATCACAATGTTTCAGCCTCCACTGTGAGCAATAGCATCTAAGCCACAACAAATACACATTCAGTTTTGGCATTGAGGACAATGAAAGTTCTCCCAACAGGCAAATATATATTAACAGCATGTAGAATTTGCATTCAGGGCAGCTAAAATATAATATACAGAAATATTGGATTGAGGCAATTCTTGGAAATTGTGATGATGATTGCCATTCAATAAACTGCAGCTCAAGTAGAAACCGTGATAGCATCTATGATTACCTATTTTAAAGAATTTAAAAGTTTGCTAGATCTTTCCAATACAGAAATGCATCTATTGATTCAGTTATTTCCCTCCTAGTTTCCCACTAATTCAAGGAATTAAAATGGAAACAGTTGCATCTTAATCATGAGGTCTATGCACATCGATCTCACTTCATGAAACACTCTGTCAATGTGTGTATGCGTGTGTTTGTTTGTGAAGACACAGGTTGGCTTTCAATTCATTAGCAATGTTTATATATATATATATATATATATATATATATAAAGAACTTTAGAAGGGAATTTTACATGCGAGTAAGTCTGGGAAAGATGATTATCAGGCACACAAATGGCTCTGTTCCTCCTCTGCTTTAAGAATCTCTGTGAGTCAATGCAAACACCGAAGAAGCTGAATTATTTATTTGCGTGCAGGGTCAACAGGACTTTTTCCTAATCCAGCTTGTTAATGCATTTATTATTATATATGTCTATATTCCTTATCTTTTTCTCAGAGTCAAAGCTTTGAATAGGTTGCAACCTTTGGCTGTTACCCCTGCCAGCCATTTACAGTTTTAACATATTCTATTGTCCTCCACTGCAACAGCCTCTATGGTCTGTCGAGACATAAATTATATCTGAGGGGAGCGTAGATATCTGCCGGCCCTGCGGAAGCTTTCAGAAGTGATAAGATGGATGTCACATGCATCGTTAGAAGCTAGACCTGCAAAGGATGCTTTTGTGCGAAACTATCACGGCTGAAACAGGCATCATTCAATTATTATCCATAGATAGGAATGTTTTTCTCTGCACACCGACACCAACCTTGTGCTGGCTCCTTCACCATTAGGTCGATGCTGCACCTTGAAAGACAGCTGTTGGTTGTTTGCTAACAACTCGCTGAAAAATGGACTTTCACAGTTTAAATGCTGTTCCTCCTACAAGTGTGCGCACTCGTCTTTGCAGCTATATTGATTAAAATCAATAAGGTCCAATTTCATCAACAGCTCTGTCCTTGGTTAACTGCTGTCTCACTTGCAGATGACTAGGATGTGTGATCAAGTGCTTCTTTCTTCTCTGTCCTATTGAGGTGAATGGGTTAACTTGTCGCCCTTAGCTAAGATATTTACACGGCATCATTAGTTTACTGCACAGATTAAAGAGTTTGTTGAGTGAAAACAAAAGTCCACAGGATTCAAAGAAATATTTTGCTGCTCAGACTCATGAAAAGCTTTTTTTTTTTTTATCCATTTAGATGCGTGTTTCTTCTGAAAATGTATGATTATATGTCTTACACAGAGCCATGTAGATCACTGATGCATGTATTTTTAATTGCCAGTCCATTCTTGGGAGTTTGAGGAGGAGGAGGCCCCTGGACAGAGGCAGTGTTAAACTCAGCCATGCTGCCCTGTCACTTAATTTGTTTCATCTGAGCCTGCCTCCCTGGCTCTCTCGCTTGCTTGCTGTCTCTCTGTTTCTCCCCCTCTCTGTTAGTCTGAGTGGTGCTAGCTGACCTTCACTGTGACACAGCCATGACTCTAATTGCATTGATATGTCAGCGAGCTCCAACGGTTGCAGGAGAGCATAGCGTTATTAGCCCAAAGCACTGTGGCAGTGCCATGTGAGTTTTCTTTCTTTTCTCTGATGACTCACAGAATCAAGCCACTGAGAACAAATAGACAGGCCAATGCTCACGCTCACGTAACACTTGGGGATTGATTCTCAACATGATGCCAGGGCAGCGCCAAACTTTGTGGGTGAGAGGCAGAGAAAGCATTTGGAGCCCCTTAGCCATACAGTAAGTTTTAGAAAAACTCAAGCAGCTTGGGATCTGACCAACGCGTTTCTGATTGGTTGTTTGGAAGCATGGATCCTTTTTTTCCTCCCTAATTTGAAAATCAAGATGATCATAATTTGTCCACACTAATTTACTTATGTTTTGAATTGACACAATTATGTATGTGGTGGCTTTTAGTTTGAGGCAGCTGCGGAAAGGGTTTGCTTTCCGCACAGAACACAGCAACAGCATCAAATTAAATTTGTCAGCTTGTGCATGCTCTCTGTTCTCTCATAATGTGTGCAGTGTTTCCTCCCTTCTTGTACCCTTCCCACTGTATGGATCTGCATTTGTTTTTAACATGTCTCAAACTGTTGAATGGAAAGTAGCATCCCATCCAAAGATCTGTCAGATTTATGATAATGTTATTTATTTAGTGTCATCATCGCTCTGTTTTGCTCAATTCTTTTCTGATGCTTTGCCTTTTTCTTAGTTTTGATTCTGATATGGTTTGATTTGATCGCATTTTTTTTTCCACCGCCAACTGTTGGGTGGGTGTATGCATATCCTTCTGCCTAAAGGCTTCTGTATGTGTGTGTCATGTTTATTCATCAAAGATGAAATCTTAGATGAAGTGGAAGCATAAAATTAGCATATTGTACATGTTAGTCTGTGGATTAAAAGCCTTTTTTTGCTCTGTAGAACAATGTCTAGATGGAGTCTTCATAGATGTCTCCATTGTTCATTTATATTTAAATTTTCGCCACCACACAGTAAAGTCTGCACACAAAATGCGATAGGGCTTCAACTCTTGAAGCAGTCACAAAATACAAATATGTAGGCACCTGACAATGCGTGAAGGGACATTAGTTTGCTTTATTTATCAACATTTTGTTATTTCTTCATTGTTTATTGCACCAAAGACCATTTTGCCTCTTTTGGAGAAGTGTTCATATAATTTTAAGTCATATACTTTGTCAGTACAAAAACATTTATGAACCTAATAAAAATGACAAACAATGCAAAGATAAGAATTCCATACACAAATGTTTAGGGCTGTTGTAAAATAATATTTTAGTAATCGAGTACTCTATAGAATATTTTTACGATTAATCAAGGAATCGGATCTTTTTCTCTCTTTCTCGTCATTCCTACCGTTCGCTCCAAAACCGTGCCGACGCAGTTCCTCTACTGTCATACTCCAACCATCGTGCCACAAAATTCAACAATCCTTATTTCTCCCCAAACCTCAAAGCGCCGCACCATGCTGCTAGCACTTCACAACAACTCATGGGTGGAAGTAAGAGCGCTGCCCACCACAAATAATGATCCGGGCGGAACACGGTGCGCTACATAATAAAACAAACTTTGACAAAGCTTTGAGGCACATAAATTTTCCTAGAGGAATTTTAATAACTTGAGTCATTTGAGGAATCGTTTCAGCTCTACAAATGTTTTAATTTGAAAGAGTCTCAGCTGTCATACTACTATACAGGTCTATGCAAAAAGAAAAAGTGTTTTTATTTCACTCATTTAGGTCAATATTTGAAACTGACATTGATTGCACACAGATTACTATATATAATTGATTTGTTTTTGTAAATTTAGGTGATTATCTTACAGCTAATGAAACCCTAAATCTTGAGTATTGCATAAGACCAACAAAATAATTTGATATACAGAAATGTTATGTCCTAAACAATCATGTTAATTTGAAAGTGAGCAACTAAAAGTTATTCCTAAAGGATTTGCCTAGGAGTTTTGTATCCAAGGCTCCAAACATGTTTATGAAAAGTTGAGTGGAAGGACAAACTTTGATGCAGAGTGGTGCACAGGAAACAGTAGCCTCAAAGGACAACTGGAGGGACATCGAATGCACGATGCTTGAGGTCAGAATTGAAATTTCTGCAGTCAGTAATGATATAGAGAGCCGTGTAATTTTTGGTCATAAAAATAATGGCATCTTAATTAACTAATGCTAAAAAAGCTGTCAAAATTATCCAAGCATCCAAATTACTGTACACCCAGTGGACTTTTGTTAAAAGTTGACATTTTGACATGGTGATCTTTTTCTTTATATCAATGTATGGCGCTCTTTGATCTGATGAATACTATGCTGTCATTGGCAAGTAACTGTACTGTATTTTTTTTTTTGAACACTAGTTTCATTTTGCTTTTTGAATGAAATGGAAAACTTTTCACATCTGGTGGTCTGTTGCTCTTTACAAAGAGTTGGGGTTGAAGGACAGCTGACGAATGAATAGCAGCAAAAAGAGAAAAGAAACTTGTGATTTTCAGGCAGGACGAAAGAAAGGGGAAATGAATGATATAAAGGAGGCAGAAGGAAGTGCATGTTTTTTTTTTTGTTTTTTTTTTTGAAAGAGCAAAACCTGTGTTGATGGAGACAGGCTGGTTACCAGATGGGTTTTGTCAGAGAGAGAAAAGGGAACACAGAGAGGAAAATGCTTAAGAGATGGTGGCTGATGTGGCTGTCTGTAATACGATATGGCAGATGCGATTTATTTTTAGGACACAAGGCCCCAGAACGATAGGTTTTATAGGGTTTTGAGTGGGTTGATCTTTTTAAATATTCAACTTCAATGAAATATGGAGCATGACTCCAGGCTGTTTGGAATTCATAAGTCTGTTTGGCAGGACTGGCCCTGCATATTGAGAGCTGTCAGAGTCGGCCCAAGTGTTAAACACAACCTCTCAGCTGGCAGTGCAAACAATGGCAGTGAAAAAAAAACTCAGAGAATAAAAGAGACAAACAATAAAACACTTCAATTGGAGGTAGAAGTATTGAATCAGCAGTTACCGTAAAGACTGAGGATAATCGGCACATGTTGCCTGTAGAGGTTTAAAAATAATGCCACCTAGATGAGGCTGCAGGACTAAATGCTCTTCATTTTGTTTTTAAGTTAAGCGAGACGTGAAACTATTAGATATCTACATCAAAGTCTTCACGTAACATTATGAAGTTTAATAGTTCTACAGTTTAAACATTAACAAGCAAAGAGTAAAAAAAAAAACATAAATAAGGGTTATTAGGGCTTCATCTTAATCATATTAGCTTTACACTGTGCAGAAACATTATTCCAAGCTGAACAATGTGCAGGAAAAGTTATATATATTCTTAAGTGAATTCCCTGAAAACATCTTCCATCAACATATGGTTGCTTACTTTGTTTATGACCATCTGCAATAGAAGTGTGCCACTGAACAGGAATGAGCAATATGAACTTAAAATATCTACTGGTATTTATTTCGATGAGGATGTAAGTGAGAATGAAACATAAAGATCATAAGCCCTTTTTGGATGTAAGCATATCCCTACATGGAGTTAAAAAAAAAAACAATACGCACAACAATCTGTTTGAGAAGGGTATGATAAAGTGGAGTTTATTCTTCTCTCTGAATATGAAGCTGCAACCAAAATGTTCAGAAATAAAGGAAAACTACTAATTTAAAGATTTTTAGTGTTTGCGCATAACAGGCTAATTTCTATCTCAGAACCATTTATTGGTGCATGTTTATTTAAATGCATTTTCCTCATGATCTTATTATTGAGAATTTCCTTATGCATTTCATGTCCTAAACTATTGTTGACCATATCCAAAATGTTGTTGCTCATTATGAAAAGCATTTCTAAAACTATCTTAGAGATTAAGATATTTTTTTCCCCCAAAAAATTAACTATGTTTCCTGCCATTTCAGTGAGTCTCTGCGCATAATGAGACATAGTCCTCTGGACATGCTTTTCATAAACCTTTCAGTCAACAAATTTATTATTTCTTGGAGCTGACTGATTGAAAGCTAACAGAGAAATGTGTGCTTCTGTCTTTCTGAGTTGCGAATGAGTTGCAGCTTTGAGGCTGGAGGCATGTGAAGGATCAATATTTCCTCACTGTTTGTGTGACAGGTGTACACTGCGAGAGAAAAGCGGCTGATAGAAATCCTTAGTTAGTGTGAACTCACCGAGGGGAAATACATATGCATTAGGTTACAACTGCTGGGGATATTTACCAGCAGTAACCACACAAACAACAACAACAGGTAGCGGAGCCTGAAACCAAGACATGTTTAATTCATGCCAGTTGCAGCAGAGTACACTTGCTCTAAACCTGTATCTGTGAAACAGTTGGTGCTTATTGGGAGTAGACCACATTGGTGTGTGTTTGTGTGTGCGTCTGCTTCAATGCAGTGATGTGTGTCTGTCAGGCTGTCTGGCTGTGCTTGCGTCTGATGTCTGCTTTTCTGTGTGTGTGCAGCAAACAAACAGCGATGAGAGACCCCAGGAAATGATGATGTCCCTGTATAAAGAAACATTCTCAGTCCATTACCCTGCATGTAGAAATAATTAGTTTAAAACGGGAGTAAGAGCCTAGGTTGCAGGAACCATCTGCCAGGTGTCTTTTCACTTTGTAAAGCAGGCAAACTAATTTGTGTTCCTTGAAGAATTGTACCTCTTTTTCACACCAGTGAATGCAAAGTTCATATTTGCAGGTTTGCTGACCATGACTTTTTGTTATTCTTGCATCTCGCAGTGACATGTAGCTCTCTTGAGATTAATTTAAAACTCCTTATTTTTCAAAGATTATTCATCCCTCAAGCCATAGTGCAATGCTATGATAATATTTTTCTATTTATTCAAAACGTAATAATTAATACATAATAATTAATATTCTTTTTTTATCTAGTTCTGTGTGTGTGAATTACGTTGCTGAGATTTTTCTTGTATTGATTTATTTCTGCCATCCTAACATGGAAACTACTTTTATCATGTTTTCTCATATCTTTAGCTGCTGATGGTCGAAAGATTGATCTTCGGCTACATGAAACAAAAGTTTTTCATCTGTTTTGGCTTTGCTGTTTTCTGCCCTCAGCTGAGTGTCTTCGGCAGTGTGATCCAATGTGTACATGGTAGAAATACTAGTAGCAGGAATGCAGGCTTGCTTTGAAAGAAGCATTGGGTCCACCAAGGCGTGTTAATGCAATGTCATGCTTGGCTGCAGTGTACACAGGTTTAGGTTCAAACTTTCAGCCAAAGGACTTGAGCTCGGGCTTTTCATATCCAACAGATCTGCCTTGTTGGATTTAAGCAGTCAATTATTCTAACAACACTAGTAATGCCTTGTTCTTTTAACGTTGATGAACAAATCAGACATTGCATTATAGCCACAGTTAAATTATTACCCGTCTTGTTGCAGCACAATGTCCTGTCAGGAAAACCTGACACATTTTTAGAAGAGTGGTCCTATTTCCAACGCAGCAGCAACACTTCACTGTAACAGCAGCTGGGGCTGAAGTGGGCTGTGCTGAAACTTCTTAGAGGTGACTCAAAGAAGATGTCAAAGAGTCTGAGATGTTTATCCTGACTCCAAACACCCCAGAAACCAATGTTACGGGACTTGATGACATCTGTGGGAAGGAAACCTAATCCACAAAGACCCCACCTCAAATCCCAGTGGGCCCAAACCACCATTTAATATTGAAAGCCCCCAGATGTCCTCTTTGCATGTACTGACTGACTGGAGCTGTTTTTATAGCGCAAATAGTAAAAAAGAAATAATTTAATTTTGAGCCAACGGTCAAAATATTATGCCTCTGTATATACACACCTAAATCCACACTTTCTCAGATATTGCAGTTAAACAAATATGACATATTGAAGATGTCTTCTGTTTTGTCTGTACACTTCTGTGTGCAAAGGTCTTTGTCATATCCATTAAGAAAATTCTTACAAGGCTGTAGTCACAGGGTGACCTATAAATGTCAAGCAACCACTGGCCGTTCTCTCTTCTGAGCACTTACACAGACTCTACTCATGGTGGTCACAGATCACTGATGTATCGTTCAACATTTTGTGGCTTTCTGTTGAACTCTCAGTGATCATTTAGTGTTATATTTACAGAGAACTCTCCCAGACTGTAAAAACGGAGTTAGTCTTTCCTTGAATGTCTTTTTTTTTTTTTTCATGCAAAAGCATATTTACAAGTTGCCTTTTCCTAATAAGTTATGTGAATTTGACCTTTGTCAAATTGTGTTTAAATCAGACTTTAAAAAATGCTAACTAATGCTTTTTAGAATAGGTATTACTGTCAGTATATGTAAAATCCTATTTAATGCAATAATTATTTGGACTGCATAAACTTTAAATTAGGTTAGCGCCTATGTTGTCTTTCTTTAGTTTATTTTTATTTACTGAAAACATAGTCAAATATACAACCAATCCAAAAACCTTCTAAAGGAAAGCCTCTAAAAGCAGCACAAGGAATGGAAGCGATTTTTGTTCTGTTCTCAAGTGGAGTTTTAATTAAACAGCAGGGTTCTTCATATTTCTAAGTCACCTGGAATATTTCTTTTTCTTGTAGATTCTTTTATCTGTGTTGTCTGTTTATCCACAGTAGTGCTTGAGATTGTTGAGTGTGTTAGAAAGGATACAAGAACGGTGGGTGTTAAATCACAACTTAACAAAGGATAACACCTTGACATGCATTAGAGCAAAGAACACCTCAGTCACCTAAAACAGTGCTGTTTTTCACATTACCCAGAGGGACTGCGACATTTCTCTTTCAACAATCCATCTCCATGCCTGCTCTGTTTTCTCTTCTGCTTCATCTTTATAACACCTTCACTTTTTCTACTTTATTTCAGTCTAGTACAAATTATAGTCATTGAGTCCGAATCATGCCACTGTCTCTGGGCTGTTGGTTCTGTCCACCCTGTCATCTTCTTCCTAATTATTACTTTTCCTCCCCTCTTGTTTTCTTTCCACTCACCTTTCAGTGCCTTCTGCTTCTCTTCATGTTTAATCCCGTTTGATGTTTTTTCTCTGTGACAGAGTCTGTAGACAGATCAGTGTGCACACGCACACACACAACAGGCTACAACCAACAAACAAGGGACAAACCTTCAGTGATTGTTGCATTGCCCCATAATGATCTTTAATTACAGCCGGCCTACCCAGGATACACACAGGAATGCTAACAAGCTGTCTGCTAGTGTTTACCTCTTAGAAGTCTTGCTTCGTGACACTGCCAAATGCTTAACTTTAGAGATCAAACCAAAATGTAACTTTTCTTTACTTGCAAGTCCTTCGCTTTCAACTTCACAAAATATAAAATTTCATTCTTTCAGATAAAATAATGAGGTTGGTTTTCCAACTGTTGTCTGAACTTGTACAACCGTTCATCAAAGCTGACAAAGTTAAGACTATTTGGTTAACTTAGGCTGTTTTCTTCCTTTCAAGCATCTTTTCTAGTCTGAATTTAAAAGTAAGCCATTTAGTCGCTGCATCTGTTTTTTTTGTACTAATTGTTGACGGACAAACGGTAATGAAGTCGTATCATGTTACCAGATAGTCATCCCAGGCACAGCAACAAATCTGCTAAAGAGCGACTGAAAAGAGTATCAGTGAATTCAACTAGTGATGGCTGTCAGACAATTGTAAACATGATCAAAGTTACTGTGTTGTAGGGCTCAGTTACAATATTGGGCAAATTAAACATCACTGGTACCTAAGCTGAACCAGGAAGGATCATAACATCCACATTAAGATGGATGTTATGATCTGACTGTCTCTTTAGCCAACATCAGAGTCTAAAAGAAGACTCTGATGTTGGCTAAAGAGACAGCTCTATAGGCATTAGGGATTTTTGAGATAATGTTTTATTTTACCGTAAACACATTATTAAGACAGTAAGTGGAAAAAACTGATTTCTTGTTGTTGACAGGAGAAATTAGAAAGGGAAATCAGATTAGGCCAAAAACTATATCGGCAGGTCAGAACTTTACAAAATCAGTGATTGAAAGTTAGCAACAAAATCCATAGACATTGCATTTTGGTCCAATCAAAGTCCATATCCAATTCTTTTTGAATCATCTGAAGAGATGAGTCAACACATCTCGGTGAACTAAAGAAATGTTGCCAAAGCTGTTAGAAATCTCTCCTCCTGGAGACTTGTAAACCATTTCACAAGATGCTTTTTTATTTGGATTTAGGTTTTCACAAATGATTTATCTAATCATTTCAATTAGTTTTTTCTTCTTTTTAATTTTTGAAGCTTGGTAAACAGTTGGTCAATAAAATTTTAAAACTACATAAAGCTTTCTTATCTTTCCTATTCTTTATCATTTTTTACACTCAGATTTTTGTTATACACTTAACGTTTAGATGCATCGAAGTTAAAGGCTCTTGAATAGAATGTATTATTATAATTAACTTAAAAAAAAAAAACATTCTTTATTAAATACATTAGATCTCTTATAATAAAATCCGCTGCACCACACATAATTTTCTTTTGATGTTATCTATTTTTAAACATACAATAATAGAGCCTATAAAAGGTGATGATATAGCTTTTTCGACCCTGTTTAAATAATAAGCAAAATTATCAGAAGCTGTAAAAGCACTTGCATTTGTTAAATCATTGTTTTTCTCACTGAGTCAGCGCTGAAGTGTCTAGAAAGTATTAAATTAAAAGATAAATGTATCCTCCCAGACATCGTAGCTGCAGATTAAGGCCACATTATTGTATATGTTGCACATTATCAACAGGCGCTTCAGAAAATATCCCTTTGATATAATAATTACCAGACAACGTAGTCATTATTACGTTTATTTAGCAGAAAACATGTCAGCTATCCCGATTTTAGCCTCCTAGAGTATTTCTACTTTATTTATTTTTTGTCAGTTTGTACAAAAAGAGCAATTAGAAAACATTAACTATGGCCATGAAAAACTGGCTTAGAAAATGTATTGCTGTTTTCCTACACCTAGTATTAAAAAGCAATCAAACACTTGACAGTTTAATCGTTGGTTGAAACGTTTGTTTATTTATATTTTGAACTATTGCTGTTTCTTTAAAGGTTTTGTTGTTTTTTGTATGATACAAGTGCACTTGTAAATGTAAAAGGCAGGAGGGAAAGTCAACATGTACACTGAACACACATTGCCAACAAGCTGCGTTTTGATTTATGGCAGGTGTAAGCAAGTATATGTTTGATCTTGCTAAGTTTAACTCGTTGTGTCAGTCATTTCTCTGAGGGAAAACATCTCTTCACTGTCTGTGCCTCTTTCTGAGTCTTCATGACTACTCTCTTCTTAAAGTGATCAAATACACCCAACATCATAAAAGATGACAGAAAGGGAGGGCAAAAAGAGAGGAGAGGAGAGGCTCATCTACATCTGTATTTGAACAGGCAGATGCAAACGGACCAAGTGATCTAAGCAAGGAGAAAATGTGAGTTTCCTTCAGCAGTTATGTGCAGAGGGAGGGGAAAAAATAAACAAATGCTCCATTTTCTCTATTGGACAGGGCCCTTTACATTCACACAGAATGCCGTCTTATTAGACATGTAGCAAACCACTATTGTTCCATCTTGAAATTCCCAGCGATGCTTTCAAGCCATTTAGAATTGCAACATGTCTGTTTGATTTGAGATTTTACTTGTCTTCTGCTGCAACAGAAGCAATGTCAGTCACTGGGTAAAAGGCTCTGGGCTTTGAGACTCACAGTTTTAAAGACCATTTTGCAGAGAAGCTGAAAGCGAGAAGCTCCGTCTGCCAGCTCGTTTATCAATGTTTTTCTTCTCAAGTCTGCCTTCCAGGAAACTAAAGGGCAGCGTTGCACTGAAGTTTGTGATAGACTGGTATTTTAGCACAATCACATTGTGTTTGTGGTTGGCACTCTGGAAAATAGTGGTCTTCCGACTCTGTTGACTGTTTTGTTCCAGTCTCTTCACAGCCAGTCATATAGATGAGTTTATTGTTACTGCAAAGCTGGCATTATGGCTTTTTGAGTCACATAGAGAAATATGCAGCCACGTTTTGTTGCATAATTCACTGTCTCCTGCCTGCTTACCAACTTTTCCACACGAGGAGCGCACAAGGGAGGTGGAGGGAGATGAACGAGTTTAGGCTTATCTGCATTATTGGAAGCTACAAATATAAATGGAACAAATGATCTTATAAAGGGAAATGTGGAGTGCTGTCCGCTGCTTTTAGAAAATTGAACATAGCTCTTTTTCTCAAGCTTGTGGGACAGGAAAAGCTTTCTAACGGACTGCACTTCAAAGTGTAAAGATGAGTGCTGATATTGGAAAATCAGCATACTGTTTTTATACATAGATTAGAGTACATATTCCAGATATCCTGTCAATCATTTAAAAGAACACAAATGCAATATTCGTCTATCTTAACTATCAATGGTCTTAATAGGAAACTGCAGCTCTAAGAAACCATTACTGCTTCAGGAAACAAAAAAAGCTAATCCTATTTCCCCATAACTGCTGTTGGTCAAAGGCAGTAAGTGAAACAAACAAACAAAAAAAAAACCACCCAATTTACACGGACATGCACCAAATTATTTTTTTAGAAGTGAAACTGAACGGCAATTAAGATAAACGCCAGGGAGCTGTCAATATATAAAAGCAGAAAGCATCCATGGGGACTTTACTGAATACTGTTTTTATTATATCTAATTATTTATGGAGAAGTCTTGCTTTTGTTGTTTTTTTTTTTTTAGGAGGAGTGGGGGGTTCAGGCCTGTTACTTGTGGGAGAAGTAATTTGTCTTTTCCTGCTCCAAATCTGATCAGATGTCCATACTCATCATTTTGAAAAGTGTTGCTAGTCGCTCAGGCCCCCTTCTCTAGCAAACTCTTGATGACAAGACTTTCTGCCACAAGCATTAACACTCTTAATTTTGTGATTTAACTGTCAGTTGTGTGTAAAAGTGGTAATGGACTCAATAATCTGGATCTCTCGCTTGATTATTTTTTTTTTATTTTTAGAAACTGCTCTCTCCTTATTTCCTATTGTGCCATACATATAGGCATATCGGAAAAAAAGTATGTTAAAAATGTGGGAAAGGTTAAGCTGATTTAAAAAAAAAAACATGACTGGCATGTGCCATCTGGGCAGCCAGCTTACAATGTACTTTTTTCATACAGTCAGGTGATCAAACTTCAATGCTTAAGAATGTGCCTAAATGTTTAGTTGAATTGTTTAGAAAGTTGTTCATGCAATCGCTAATTAACCTTAAAACAGTTCAATATTGATTAATGAAGCGCCCTTGCCACCGTTAGTCAGCCAGTTACTGTGGTTTGGGTCACTGAAATGTTATGCGAGAAGCTGTGTGTGGAACATGCTTTGTGACCAAATTGATCTTCTCTGCTGCCCGCGCTGTCGCAGCATGTGTTCTATGGAAAACCTGTGCTGGTCTAGTGTTCAAACCTAAGGCCATCCAGAGCGGCAAATTTGATTAAAATTTTACTTGACTCGTTCTCCCTTGCACCCTTTGTCAGCTGTTGGTTAAATGAGCCCAACCTGTGAGATGAGGTATGTTTTACATCTCTCTGATGTGTTTTACAGCTTAGATGAAGGCATATGTTGAGAAGCTTCAAAGGATGGGGCAGTTTGGTGTCACAGGCAGGAAGAATGAGGAAAGAACTGAACTTGCCAGTTCTTTGATCATCTTCAGTGCTAAAGTCAGATCCCTGTTAGGAACAGAAGAGGAAAAAAATGGGTTTTTAGATAAAACATCTTATTCAAGCATGCATTTTTCCTGTTCTTGCTTCCTTTTGAAGTGCGAAATGTATATATGTAATGATACCACATTTTGTAGATTTTCAGAGATAATAATTAAGCCTGCTTGAAGTCCTGAAAGTGAGATTAAAATGCATGCTAATAAAAAATCATCCCAAGATTTCTTCACAATGACTATCTGCCTGCCTGACCTTTTTCCCTGGTGTTGGTTTAAAAGAGATGTCAAAATACAAATACTTAATAACACAATGCATTGTTCTCACAGCTTCGGTTTTGAATTTGAGAGTTTTTATTATGTCTTAAGGAAGAATGTTTGTGTGGTGCTGCTAAGAAAGACAGACGCAGATGCCAGAGTTTTAGAGGGAGGACAAAGGAACAGGATGTGATGGGCAAACTGGGAACGGATACACTGCGGGGAGTAATTGTTAGCTGTTACTGTTCAGATTGTTACAACAGGAAGAAAGGACGAAAAGAGAGTGAGACGTCATCCAAGGATTGAATCTTCAGCTCTGGTTAATGCTCAGTCATACCAGTAAAGTAAACACATGCTACTCATTTCGCCCCTCACTGCCTCTTGTTTGCTTTTTTTTTGTCTGTGTGTGTGAATGTCGAAAGTGTGATTGTTGGCTTTCTTTGCTTATTTTGCACTTGGGGTCCTCCTTCCCGGCTCTGCTCCCTTTATCATTATTTATTTGTCAGAGGTGGTGTTCAGGGACGTTCCTTGTCATTCGTCAGCTTGGCCCATAAAACACACTGTCATGACTGACTGGCCACGCTCCAAACTCATTACCGATTGGCTGACAGAGCGGGTCGCTGTGTTCTGCTCTGCTGTGTTGACTCCTGTTTGCCAGACATTTCAGGCTCGGGAAACTTTAAATGCGCCGGTGCCTTTCCTTTCGCCGCTCCTCTCAGTCTCACACTCAAGGTCACATGAATATGGATTTCGCCTCCTCTTCCAGTGCGCACATACTGATGATGAAGTCTAAGATCTACTCACAGGAATTATAATTCAAAATGCAGGTCTGATTCTGGCATCTGGGCGTCGCTCTGTTCCACTGTCTGCCCGGAAACATGTTTTGGAGGAATAAGAAAAGATGGAGAGGACTTTTGTGCGAGTGGAGAAGCTGCAGAAGGAGAATGGATGATGATGATGGCGGAAACGAGGGAGGTGGGGCCGGGCGCGGGGGCAACTTGTGAGAAAAACGTGAAAGAGAATATGAGATTGGAAAAGGCCAACATACTATGTTATTGAGTTTCTGTTGCAGTTGATCAGCCATATCCATTTCATCATAGCGAGTTGGCTGCAAGCCACAGTCTGCTGCAGAAAATCTATCCTCATCAATGTGCATATGCACTGTATTTATGTCTGTTCATCCAGAAGAACTGTATGCATGACCATTTATTTTGCACGTCAACATGCTTGCTAAAGTGCTTATTGCTTTCTAATACTTTTATGTTTGCTGTGTTATAACTGTCACTACACTTTCTAGTCACTCGTCTGCGTCTTCTCTTTGTAATTTAATCTGTAATCTGATTAACCTCTCTGACTTTTTATTCATTTAACGAGTCAGTCATGCTTTCCCTCCTCGCTCTCCTCCCTCCTCTCTTCACTATTGTTCTCACTCCTTTGCCTTTGTTTTTCTCACGCAGAAAACAACAAGGCACCTTTGCAAAGGTCTCGCTCCCGGCAGAATGTAAATGCGAGCTCGGCGGTGTCAAAACCTCCCCCTTCCAAGGAGGTGCGCAATGAATCTGAAGGCTATCCATCTGTAGCCAGGGCCAAGGCTTCTGCCTGTTCTGAAGTGGTCCAAAAGTACAAAAACACTCTGGGTCACAGCCGTGGGCTGGACAAGGAGAAGGCGGCGGACAGAGAAGCGGTCAAGCCGGCTGAGAGAAAGCCAGAAATGAAAACGGAGAGTCCCGTCCTCCAGACGACCGCCGACGCTAACGGAGAGCCCGATGTGGAGGCTCTACTGGCCAGACTCAGAGCGTTGTAAGATTCATTTCTCATCACTGAAAGAAAATGTTACATCACAGCAAAAAATAAATAAATGCTTTTCATGCAAGCTATGGATTCTCCTAAAACATTATCTCAAAGGACCAACATTACTAAAAAGAGGAAGGAGGCGTGAGTCGCCATACAGTTAGTACAATGAAAGTAATGAGTCTGAATACTCAGATTTTAATCCTTAATGACATGAAGGTAATTAAAAACATAATTATATCCAAAAAGATTTGGCAGAATACGATCCTGATATGTGTACCGCCAACATAGCTACATATTAATCAGACAATTTTAGCTCTGTACTGATAGGTGTGACATTGCTCAGCAGCTCTATGTATTATAGAGATATGCAATGTTACAGAAAACTTTCACATTAGTGCTTTTTTGATGGTGCATTAGACGCTGGCCTTTGCATGTTAGCAGTTTAACACAATAAAGTATATTTGGTAATAAAAACTTTTTACGCTTTATTTTCTTCTACAGTATTTGTACTTTTATTCATTTCTAAGATTTTGATATATTTTATACTCCAAGCACTCTAAGAACCTCTAAAAGTGTATATAAATAAATATAAAGGATAAAGAATTAAGCCATGATTGTACTTTAATGGTACTTAAATCAGGATTCCAACACAACTTTAGAAAGCCTCAAAGAACTGTATTTTCTTTCATAATCAAAATGTTTTATTTTCTATATTTTCTCCTTCCTTTTTCCCCAAAAAGGACAAATATCTAAAAGTGCTATATAGAGTGATTGTTTTGTTGATATTGTTTATTTTATATTGATTTATATTTAAATAAAATACTTTATCTTTGATTTGATACATCTGTCCTTGATCCTTTTTACACATCTGTATTTTGGTTTTTGACCTGTTGACTGAATGTATACCCATACAAAATTTAAATGATGAGTTTTTTATTTTTTACTTTTCACTACTTTTTATGGACTTTAAATCTCTGCTGAACAGAACATATTTCTTATACAAGTCAAATGTGAGCAAAGCTTGTATTTCTTTTTTCTTTTGGCATTTTTACAAAAGGATTGAATGCAACACAGTTCCAAACCATTTTTGCTTTCTAATATTGAATCTAATTTTCTGAGATTTCAAAAAGGTTATAAAAACAACTATACGACATGTAGAAATTTAAGTCTAGAAAAGTATAACATTTTAATATAAAAAATTGTGTAGCTATGCTGCTAAATTTTTTTTTTTTGTATTTTGTCTCTGCATACTGATTTTTCATAACTTTTGTGTGACGCACCTAAATTTGCAGAAAAGGCGGAACTATTGTCTAAGCGCTGTTGAAGATGCCGTCTGTCTTCATTCTAACATTCCTTCTGACATTACTCGTCAAATGCATATTTTTGTCTTTATCTGTATTCTTCAATTTTATTGAAATATTTACAATAAAATTTAATCCGTTTTCTTTTGCCTTTTATGAGTATTTTTTGTAACGTCATCTGTTTTTTATCTTTAGCATTGCTCATGTTCATCATGCATGTCGTTCTGGAGCAGATTTATGAAGGTAAGCACTGATTACATCCTCACATGCCTGACCCTGAAAAACCCCAGAGGAGCTTGAAGCCATCAAAACACCTCCTAGTTGTTAACAAGTGCACACAATCTAACAACCACTGAACACCAGTTTGCAGCACCAGTCAGCAAGTAAAGCTCCAATAACATTTGTGGTGAAGATGGTGTGAGACAATCAACACAGCTCCAGGGAGTTCAGATCATCTGTTACCCGTCTGTCTTCCAGTGTGATTTTTTTTGTTGTTTTTTTATTATTTTTCTAACTTTTCATAATCCCCTGGAGTACTGGTCATCACTGCAGCAACTTTACCACAGATACAATGCTCATTTCTCTGCTTGATCATAATGTGTACTGGAACAGGTGTGTGGGCATATTGTAAATGCACTCTGCAGACAGCCTCTGTGTAAAATCAGCAGCGATTTTGGTCGATATTGACACCTGAGGTGGGACGATCTGCTTCTGTCTGAAAGGTGTACATTGCTCCCCTTAGAATGCGCACCTTTCATGGCTTCCTGGAAAATTCTGTTTCCGTATACATGATTGATCACACAGTAGGCTTCATTTCACACAACTATTACCCAATTAATTTTTTTTTTTATGAAAAGCCCTCTAATCATCTGCATAGAAAATGAAGAAACTAATTTATCTTTTTTTTTTTTTTTTTAATACCTTTGGATCATTAAATATTTCTAACAGTTTCACTGCAGACTAAAACCTTGTTAAAAGCCTGTGTGAATTTGACTGTGTTTAAAAGAAAAGACATTAAACATCACAGCACTGAACATATGCCTCCTTCATAAGATAAATCAGTGGTACATGAATATACAAAAGATTAAACCCAGAAGTCTTTTATAATCCGAGCAGAGACAAGACTGAACAGTTGGGGAAGAGAAAGCGGCAGACCAGTTAACCCACTATCTGACGAGGTCTGCTTGCTTTAGCCTGGCAGCTGGTGAATCTATTCAGTGCTGGGAGCGGCACAACTGTCCTTATCTGGAAAAGAGCCAAAGACAAACATCTCCCCAGCGATGCAAACAGCCGTTTGGGGAAAGCAGAGCAGTTGCTAACTAAGCTCCTCCAGAGGCCTTGATATAGCTTCGGGTGGCAGCAGCACGCTTCACTTCAAAATCAAACTGAGGTGTTTTATGCTTCTCTGTAAGGTTGGAACACCAGTCTGGCAGTCATCAGTTAAATGTGTGATTTAGAGGAGAAGCTTTTTTTTTTTTCTTGCCTTTTCATTTTCCACTTCATCCAAGAATAACCTCTATTTTTGTATTGCTGGAGTTTTTCTTTTAAACTTTACAGAGATTATTTTAATCCTTAATCCCCACACACATATGTTTTTTTTTTTATATGTGGTGTTTCTTCCAGGTAATTAGCATGCTGGAACATGCTTTTGATTTCCATGTTGTTTGGGTTATTAGCATTGCACCAGCTTCACAGATGCCACCAGATTTGGAATAAATTTGCAGACTATTTTTTACACATAAAGGTCACATATAGTATGCAAATGCAGAGATATGCTTGGACAAATGATACCCTGCTAATTTGGAATATGAAAAAAAAAAAAGCAAACAGCATCGCTGCAGCAAAGAGACATTTCAGTGACCCTTTCCTTAAATGTTAATGTACATAAACGTAAAGCACTCAAAACTTCATCAGACTTTTGCTTCTGTTGAGGCACGTCAATCAAATTCTGTGCTCCCCTCACACCTTTCTTTAAGTTAGTTAATGTCACAAACAATGGGGAGATTATTTAAAGATACCAAAGGGATTATTGCCTAATTTTTTTTTCCACTTTTCTGGTTATCATTTAAAACAGTGCAGGGTAACAGCTGATGTAGAAACAAGTTCCAACAGACTGAGAGAAGTCTCTGATAGATCTGGACATCTGTTGGGCACAAAGGCAAAACACACTTCCATATGTTAGTAACAGGGGAAAAAAGATTGTGTATAGTCCCTCAAGGTCCATATTTGCCAGTATTGAGAAAGAAATGATAGAAGTCGGCGAAGAAACACCTGGATAAGCTCTTGTCATGTTTACAAAATATATGTTTTGAAAGAGGATAAATCATTGAATTTGTCGAAACGCCTTTCCAACTGGTGGAAGTGGTTGTCTGGATTGCATTAGTCGATGGCACTGCAAACAAAGAACAGATGGAGGAAAGAATGGATTCTGCTAAATATCAAAATCTGGATACAGCCGTCTTGGAGCCAGTAGAGTTGCTGAAACGAGGTTGGCTTAGACAACAGGACAATGATCCAAAATTGGCCTCAAAATCCAATATGAACATGAGCTGAAGCTTTTGAAACAATGTTCACTGTCCTCTGGCCTAAACCTCAGAAAATCAGGGGCTGGATCTTGTAAATGTTTTTTTTTAAGAATCTCACAGTGGCTAAGGGTATTAATTACTGCAGCATACAGGGATGTACAAACTTCCCCACTTTACATAAAGTACCTTAAACTTCTCAAACTCATGAACTACAAATTATTTTATTAGCCCTTGATTGTACATGGACATGTCAACATCAAATCAAGAGTTAAGCTTTTAATTCCTTATTATGCAGGCAGGATGCAGAAGTGAATAAATTTTGATGCATTATCAGTGCAGACATGGCTTTGCTCTAAAAGTGCATCAGGAAAATGACCAACTAAACTCATACATGCAGGAAATTGAGAGGAGGAGAGCATAAGGAGGGAAGGCTCTTGTTATGCTGAGGGAACGTTCATTACTCAAAAGCCTGTGTTCTATCCACGAGGTTTATCTTCGGGCCTAATAAAGTGGAGCAAAACATATTGTGTAGCAGATTGCAATTTGGGCTTCTCTGATTGGAGATGGAGTTAAAAGTGCGTCGGAGGATTTTGAGAATAGTAGGAAGTACAAAGCAGATCCGCAGATTTCTTGTCCCAATGAGTGAGAACTCTGCTGTGCATAAATGCTCATATGAGTCTATTGTGGAATTTCATGGTGCTAAGATTGCTTTCTATTTTCAGGTTGTTTAGAGGAATCATTTTGTAATCTTCTGCTGATTGTGTCAGTTGCAGCTGGGGAAAGATGTTTTCATCAACACATAACCTTTGAAACGTGCTAAAAGTATGCTAAAAGGGTTGTCAAATACATTCTGCTGGAAATGCAGCTCCTTTCCAAGATTACAGTTTACTGTTACAACATGTTTGCACTGAAGGAATTATGTCACGTTGCTATGTTGACGCAAGTAGAACTAGCATATTGTTGTAGATGCCACTTATAGCAAGTATGTCGTGTGCATGATTATGCACTAAACTGCATGAGAACCCCTGATTAAATGAGTACAACTTGGGAATTATTTACACATTCATCAAAGCATATATGCATTTGATTGTGGAATTATTGCTCTTTTTTTGTAGCAAAGTCTCCCCCACCCGTTTTTCCATTACCCACCTCCTCACTGCAAGGAGCCAAGATAAACTTGGGTCCTTGTCCAGCCCTGTTTGTCACAGTTTAAGTTGTTTAAAACTTTTTAATTAGTGCTCTGACTGCAGATATGGGCAAGGCTAGACAATTTGCTGTGCTGTCGCCATTATCTGACACACGAAGATCAACACACACCTACCTTTTTGAATTACATGTTCTATTTTATTTCCCGTTTAAAAGATTGGGTAAGAAAAATAAGTCTCTGTATAGCATCAGATTTTTTTACACCTTTGAAAAAGGAAATTGTGGATTACTAATGAAAGGGCTTGCAGTTTTCAGACTGAAATTGCAACAAAAAATATTGGTACTAATATTTGGCCCCTTCCCCTTTCACCTGATGGCACCTCTTAATAATTCACAATTGCTTCTCTGAGGATGAGAGAAAAACTTTGTTTTTATTTTTATCAACTCTTTTTGGTGACATTTAAACAGTATCATACAGATCCTACCAAATGTAAAACAGACACCTTCATCATTTATTCCTCTTTCCAAGAATCTTGTCAGAATATTCTGTTTTTATTTTGAATGACATGGAGATAAAACTCAAACATGCACCTTGTGAATAGGAAGGTAACCTGAAGCTCAATGTTTGATCAGGCTGGCACATCAGCTTGTCCCATGACAATCCCAACTTTTTTTTGTCATCACTCTTCTAGATATGTTTCCCCTCTTTCCAAATCAGCACAAAACCATGAGTTCATCTCAGCTGACATTTGGTGTGTCCTCTGAGATAAAGTGTGTACAAAAAAATGATAAAAACCCTGGTTTCCTTGATAAGGGGGCTCTGTGAATACACACCTTAACTGTTGGCTTGTTAAGAAACAAACAGAGCCACCTCTTTTTTTTAATTTTTTTTATGTGATTCTTTGGACTCTGTGCTGCAGTTTGTGCTCATGGTGTCACCAATAGTTACACATCTGCTTGTTGGTCTCATTGTAGCTAGTGAATCTGTCTGTAATCTGTTGATTTAAAATTGATAGGGATCAAACAAAATTGCTTTGCCTCTCAATTTTCCTTCTGAGAATGCAAAGAAGGGTTTCTGATTCAAACTTCATTAAGTCATATCTGCACAGAACAGTTCACTCAAAACTCCATGTAGTCTTTCAGACCAAGCAGACAACTATGCAACCATTTTCACTTTCCCTTCTGAGCTAAGTAAAACAACTGTTTGAAAATCCCCTAGAAATTTGCATCACCTGTCCATTCTTTGTGAACTATCTCTCACCTGTCTATTTTTTACTTGCTTAAGTGGTTGCAGTAACCTAAGCATTGTCAGACCTGTCAGCTCATTGCACAGTTCTCTGCTGCAGTTTGACTTTGCTTTCACTCTAATCAATTTCTTTTGCAGGAAGCTTTTGCTTTTTCCTAACAAACAGCAGAAGCTTTGTTAGGGGACTGAATATTAATTTCAGTCCAAATAAAACTATCCAAAACTATTATTAGCCGGACTGAAAGTAGATTCAAATGAATTACATCATAAAAAAGTTGATTTGTCACATTCATTCTATTCAGAAAGGAAAGTGTGTATATTATTTAGGTTAATTGCATACAGATTATATGTCAAGCTTTTACTTCACAAAATACAATTTTCAGAGGACTCTAAAAATAGTTAACGCACAAGTGTTTTCTTAAAGCTGCAGTATGTAACTGTAACCCAGTCCAAAATAAAGGTATTTGGTATTGAGTTAAGTTCATAGAAGGAATAATAACTTAGAATGTGTTAAATATGTTTGCTTAAATATGTTAAAATTGTTATAAATAAGTGTTAACAAAAACTTACTTACAGGTACTTGAGGTAATATGGTATAAGTTAAAAGAATTTGGAAAAAAAACATACTTAAAACCATTTTATAGAAAAGTGATCTTCAGCATATTTTATTTTGAAGGGCTCATGTTTGTAAGAGGAAGTGGGTTAGAGCAAAGCAACTTTACTAGTCCGTGGTTGGCTGAGGGTCAGGAGGGGATAGGAGAGTGGAGTGAAGAGACAGGAAGTAACGTGGAGTGTGATGTAAAAAATGAGAGAAAAAAAAAGAGATGAACCGCGCTGAAAAAACGTGGCGGAGTGATTCAGTAACGAGTGTTTTAGCAGATATTTAGGCTTTCAACTCGACAGTTTGTTAGTAGATATCGACTCTACACTCTTGTTTGCAGCTACTGTAATAATTTCAGACCGGAATTTACTGTACAGTAGGTGGAAAGTCATGTAATGCTCGTTAACGCATTAGCATTCATTAGCACAGTGAATGGACATTGAGTACTGTGAGCTAACTCAGCTAACTGAAAACTTAACTAATGTTTCCGTCGTGGGAGCGTTCCAGAGTTGAGCCTAGTGCGGAGAGGTGAGCTTACACTGATAGTTTCTGTGATTGTGCTGGACGACTGTGTCTCCGTTGGACTTTCCTGCTGTTTCCTGAATCCTGTGGCCGAGAGACTGGTGAAGGAGCTGAAGACATCTTGCCAACTGGGACTAAGGACAGGTGAAATTCCAAGAAGGTTCAAGATTTTCCTTTGGAGCAAGGTATGCCAATTCCACGTTTCATCCATCAGGCCTGCAACAGTTTTTTTTTTTTGTTTAGGACTATATCTTAGTTAATTATTGCCGGCTTAGGTGGACATTGAATTGTGGGTCCACATTAACTAACATAGGTTTTGTGAAACCATAAGACTGAAGCATTTTGCATTTTTGTGACTTTGTTATTTTATTTAATATATGTTCAAACGTCAATTCTCATACAGGTGTGTGTGTGTGTTATTTTTGCGCAGAGTTATATTATTAGGTCAGGAGAATAGAAAAGTACTAGTTTATTTTGCTCTAACGTGAGTGAAACTCAACATAGGTTTAAACGTGAGAGGGTATTAGCGTTATTATTTGCATGTTAACGGGTTTAACGAACTCAGAGGCCCTTACTTACTTTAGAGTGGTATAGTTGGGCTACATAACTTTTATTAAAAAATATGTTTTTATATATGTTAAAATTGTCACTATATCGTGATCGCATATGTTTTGAGCCAGACAATCTGCGAAAAGACAGATCTTCTACCCCTCCTCTGTGTGCTGCTGTTTTGGTCTGAAGAAATGTACCTCTCCCGACCAAAAACAACCAACCAGGGCCGGAAGGGTGGGTTTAGCCGTGTCAGTCAGACTCATGTGCTCGCTTCTAAATGTGGCAGAGAAACAACATTTCATCTGCCATTATCGGTGGCTATGCTAACTAGCCTGAGCATTCGCAACAGGCTCTGCTAGCTATTGCATAGCACAGAGGAAGCCACGGAGGGAGAGAGAGGATGAACGCCGCCACATGAGATTGTGAATGACAGCGCTAAGACCCGCCCCCTGGCTCCGATTGGCTGTTTCTGGTTAGCGCTGGGAGAAGGAGCTAAAAAAATGTTTATATTTTATCTCTGCCAAAACATAGTGACAGCTTTAAGCAATTATCAGAGAGACTACTTAATTTAATAATTGTCCAGCAGCCAGTAATTGACAGCCTCACGTAGAAATGTAAACCAAAAAAAATCTATTTGCAAGAGAAACAGGTTATTCAGAATCAACATTAAAGGGAGATTGTGTGAAAGAAGCATATCCAGGGTTTGGGCTTACAGCTGTGTCACTCCTTAAGCTAAGCCACTCCTAAACATGAGACAATGTTTGAAGTACCTGGTTTAATGAGAAAAGGCACCAGACTGTTGCTTAGGGGTCCAAAGTCCAAACCATAAACAGATTCTATAGTGTATCTGTCAAAAGGATGATGAGAGACACAAGTCGAGCTAAAGGTTTCCACCTGTGCTTCCTTTTCACCTCAGGAGCGCCACAATCTGATCTCTTTCATGGGATGTTGAATTCATGCTGTAATAAATGCAGCATGTGCCTGGTGGGCAGTGCACAGTAAGAATATTCTAATTGAAAAGGAATATTTTATTGACCAGTTCGCCAAACTGTGTGGATCAAATGCAAACAAGTGTTTGTTGTCGGAAAACACGATTTACTCTTAAAATTAAAAATAAAAAAAAACAGTACTCCTCAAAAACTCTCCAACAGGAGATCATGATTTCTACACAAACTTGACATATTTCCCGCATCTGTTTTTCTTGTTGCCTTACTTGTCAAATATTACAGCATTGATAAATGACTGGTTTGACATGTACAGTTTCCAGATTGATGGGTGCAGGAGTAACAAATAATATGCTTACACACTTAAAAGAAGGAAACCGGCTTGTTGTCTACATGGTTTTTTTTTTCTTTCTCTGTGCTCTCTTAGTATCTGTATAACTCAACTACACTACACAAACTGATGTTATTTACATAATTTTGACAAGAAATTGATTGTAATTGATAGAGAAGGCTGCAGCTCTCAGATCAGCAATTCTTGTAGGCTGCATGTAAGAAAGCTTTGATGGATGACTGTAATTTTGACTCAGTGTGTAGGCTACCAATGGGTAAACAGCAGCTACAGCATGTTCAACGTCATACTCTCAAATTAAAGGGGAAAAAAAGCTCTTAAAGAAAAATGTCACTCAGTCTTTCACATAAATTTGGAGGTAATGAATGTAATGTGTTTCCTTGACAAGGACAGCAGTGAAAAGTTAATACAGTTTCTAACTTTTGGTCTGCTGACAGGTGAAAGTAATGTTCCACTAAATGTGTTGTTCTCCAAACCAGCCTGGTCATGTGAAAACAAACATCTACATCTAATATGGCAGCAACTTAGATCTAACATTTTAAATAACTTGGTCATATTTGTTATTCAGACAAGTTTAAATATTAACCATGAAAATGGAAGAAATCAATTAGGGATCAAATCATTTTACATCAAACTAGCAATTCTGCAGTGCCACGTGTAAAAAAAATCTTTACTGAATTGTTCAGGGTTTTTTTTTGTTTTGTTTGTTTCGCTCTTCTGTTGTTAAAGCAAAGGTTACATCATGGAATATTTGTTAGTAATGTTTTCTTCATCCTCTGTGTATTCACTTTAGGTGTGAGTGTGAACAGCTGAGTTGTGTGCATTTGTGTTTCCCTGTAATTGGCTGCTGACCTCTCCAGAGTGTGCCCACCTTTTGCCTAATGACCACTGGGAACCCTGTTTTCTAACCTATTTTCAAATTCAGCAACATTTTACTCTTTAACAACATTCAACTTAGAGTTGTCGTATCTTTTAAGTAGTTATTATCTAACATGCAGCATATTTCTTTCTTTTCTAACGTTTTTAATGGGTTCTTGAGCAACGTTGCATACAAATTTTTTTTCTAAGGATTTCAGTTGCTTTTATTTTTTTCTTTCTTTGATTGCAGTTCAGTGATCCAGTTCAGAGGATTTCCATATTTAAATAAACCATTTAACTTTTGGTCTACAACTATTGCAGACAAAAAAAAAAAAAATCTCTCAAGCTATGACCAAAAGAAGCAAAGAACCGGTATTAAATTTGATCTTTAGCCACTTTATTACCAACAACTTGTCATAAAGACAAAATGTGATACTATGAAAAATGTCGAGGATAATAATGTTATACCTAAATAAATATTTGAATGCCAACATGGAGAGTTTAAGATGGCCCACATTTGAAAATAAAAAATGTGTCTTTTAGGACTTGTGATAGCTTTTTGTTGGTCCCTCCCACTCTCCCTTCCCTCTTAAGAAAATACTTATTTGCTTTAGATTGCTTTTTTTCTTAATTTTAAAAAGAATATTTTACTCCAACTCTCCTTTCTATAAACAAAGAACAGTCGAGCAGAATTGTCCTGGAGGAGTGAATGCTGCAAGTCAGTGGCTCAGTGCAATCAACGGGGTTTCCTTAAAAACTTTTTTAACAAATTTGAATAATGAATTGAGCTTAATGGACTGTTTAGTGTGAGGTGCAAACCACTAACAAATTCAAAAACATTAATATAGCACAATTACAAATTACAAAAACACAATATTAACGAAGCACAGTTACAAATTCAAAAACGCTACCACATTAACAAAACGGAAAGGGTATATCCCAGTTGGAGACCTGAGAAATCGCTGATTGGATGACAGTGCTTTTGAACAGGAAGTTATCGCTAGAGCGGGTCACCCCGTTGTTGCGATACGCTATAGCGTCTGCCATATTGAAAGTGGCTTATCTGCCAGAAAGCTAAGACAAGTAAATGGACCGAATTTCGTAAAGTGCCATTCTGCAAAGTATTTTAATTTAATGAATGACACTGACACAGTCTCTCACACACTATTATATATAGGAATGAAGAAAATTAAAAATAATAAGGATGTTTCAAACCTTTTGATGTGATTATTTAATTGTTTTGGGGCACAATAATTACATTTGATACAGCTGATTCTGATAAATCATTTTTTTGATGAACACACACACACACACACGAACATATTAACACAATTCCATAATTCAATGTGCATTTGCTATTTCAAGATATGAATAAAAAAAACGTAACTTCATTTAAATTTTTAGGCATTTATTGTACAAACTTTGATAATAGTTGTCAAACTTTAGCTACACATTTTTACTTTAAAAAAATATTTACTACAGTGTAATATGTGAACTGTGCTATAGACAGCAGTGTGAATGAAATCTAACAGACTAAATTATTTTTAATTTTTTACATAAACGGTCATAATACCCTAATAATTAAAATTGAGATATTTCACTTAAAATACACAAAAAGTGAAAGGAAAAAAACGTGTGCAGTCCATTACAAATGTATTTATATTATACTGGCAACACAGAGCACAGGCAGACTGCTGGTCAAGCTGGGAGCAGTTCGGTGACTGGGCCTTCTGAGGAATGATTTGAATGCATGGGAAATTTAATTGAAATTACTTTTTTTTGTAAAGTGCCTCAAGACATTTGTTGTGAACTGTCACTATAAAAATATACTGAATTGAATTGAATAAAAGTTGCAGAAGTTCAAATAATAACCTGGAAAGTCTGGGGTTTTTGGAGCTGATGTGTTGAAAAAAACAAAGGTGGTTCAACACATTTCCATCAGTTTCTGAATTTCCATTCCTCTGAATCCACCGTTTCCTTCCATTGTAAATGACATAAAACCTGAACTAATCCAATGCACATGAAGTTATTATAAAAAAAACCCCAGTGTGCATTTAATGCCAACATTCAGACAAGTGACCCTCACAGACAGATTTTATTGTCACCAGCTGGAAGATTTACAGACTGCCACCTTCACAGCAGAGCGCTGTCAGAACGGATCAATCCATGTCTGTCAAATCATCCATACAATTACTTTTGAATGTCTTCTTTCAAATGACCGGCCTTCATGTAAACACACCCCCTTGATTCTGTTTCTGAACCGCTCACTGAGAGCCGTGCTCTAAATGCTCATCTCCACCACTTGACCAATCCCAGGACTGAAAGGTGAGCTGTTACGATGCCTGTGCAGACGACTCTTCTGGGTAAATTTTTTATTTTTTTTTCTTGAATGCACACTTAAAAATCAAAAACTCCAACTTGAAGTCTTAGTAGTCATGTGCTAAACTTCTTATTTAAAAAAAAATACCTGGCAACCAGTTCAAGGACAGAACTTTGAACTTTCCATCATTGTGATTGATAGACAGTCTTTTCCTTGTTTGTATGTCTGAGTTGAAAAATTGTTGTAATTGCTCTGGTTTCCAGCGCCCAAATGTGCAAGCTGTTCCTAAAATTCTGCACACCACTTATAGTAAATTAAAGTGAAAAAAAAAAAAGTTTGGATCACTGCCATATGCTTTTGCTGTTTTTGCCTCCTAAAACTGAAGAACTGCTATCTTTTTTTTTTTTACTTGTCATTTTCAGATCGCAACTCTGAAGCTGCATAAGATGCCTCATTGCTTTGTAGCAGAGCTCAACACATCACTGCAAACTCAAACCGAGTCACCTTGCTGCTGGGCTCACATCCAGAAGGAGACCGTAACGGGGCAAACCAAAGTCCTAAAAGTGTTGTATGAGGACAAGGTGGTCTCGCTCTCTGTTCCTTGCTGTTTATTGATTCAATCAGGCCCCCTTTTTTTTTTCACTCAACATTTGTGTCTGTGAGAAGTAGTGTCGAAGCACTCAAATCAGGAATAAATTGTTCTCACCTTCTTTATTATTCCTCCCTCATCTCTGTCTACTTTCATTGCTTGCAGTGCTCTGTTGCCCTGTGTTTTCTTTACTAGGGCTACCTCCATCTGTCACTGCAGGTGTTTTTTCTGTTTGTTGTCTGTATTTCTTTGATCACTGCTGCATTACACCAGTGCAAATTTGCGCCCTCGTGCAGTTGTTTGTCTTTGTTGTTCTGTCGCGCAGAGATGCGTTAATGTTGGATGACACATTTTTTTGTTGTTAAAACGATAAAAGACAGAAAAATTTGTCCCTCGCTGCTTTTCAAATTGCAGCTACTTGGCAATCATGCAAATATCACAACGACTTATTGAATACCTTGCTATCTCTCCCAATGTACCAATTTATTCCCTCTTCAAACAGCTGAAAGGCATCCCGTGGTCTGAAAGCTCTGCTTGTTCGTTCACAGCAAATCATTGAGGTTTGTGTCTTCTTTTTCTATGTTGTGCAGCAGCTAATCTTTATTGGTCCCATGATAATTTATTTGCTGTGGAGAAAAACAAAAGTTATTGGCAACATGTGGAATTCTAAACCTATTGTTAAAAGGGGAGACATGTTTGAAAACGTTTCAGTACAAATAAGCATAGAAGTTATTTTAGGATGTCAGATGCACCACAAAAATAGAATAGCACCTTCGTGCTTTATAGTTATCCAAGAAGTCTGAATTATGAGCGTCTTTCATCTGTCAATTTCATCCTGTTTTAATTTGCTATCCCGCTACAGACTGTGTGGCAGCGCATGAGAAAGCACAGCTTTTTTTGGGTTGTGCACAACAGCTGAAGCAGATAGCTGAATCCTCAAGGGCTATGGTATAGAGCAGAGTGACAACTGTAAAAACTCTCTGTACAGTGGTGCTTTGTTGGTGGCAACAGCAGTGAGCACATCTGGCTTTGATCACCATGGTGACGGTGTTGCGTGGCAGTGACAGGGCATGTAGAGCGGTGGAGACGCACTCTCGGGGGAATCATTATCCTGTTTAGTAAGCCTAATGAGTGGAAAGGCGTTGCACCTTAGCTAACTGTGGGTCTGGTTGAAAACCAGGACCTATTCAGTTAAATATGAAGGGCCTACATCTCGCCTGTGAATGAACCATCTGTTCTGTAATTTTTATAATTTTAAACAATAAATAGATTAGGGTTTGATCCAAAGTCATTCAGATCGCCTATTTTGTCTGAAACTGTAAGCTTCATTATAAAGCATTGTGCAGAGAAATGGTGAAACACAGGCTTAAGTTTCCAATAAGCATTTACCTCTTTTACTGCTTTTAAAATGGAACCACAGTGTGGCTCTTTTGGCCAGACTTACAATAAAAACAAAGAAAGAGAAAGGTTTTAATATAAAACTGAACAAATTATTATTTTATTTTATAAAACATCCACAATTATTAAAAAAAACACAAACACAAGGTAAAGTAAATGTTTGCATGCATATACATTCCCTTTTGGTTAGTATTTAGTAGATGTACCTCCTGAAATCACAGATGTGAATTTGGATATGTCTGAGTCAGGCTGGCGCTTCTTGATAGTATTTTTTCTCCCATTATTCCACATTAAAAAGCATAAGCTCTATCAGGTTGCTCAGGGACCAGGCCCGATCAGGTCCTTTCAAGTTCAGCCTTAAATTCTCGATTGGACTGAGATCTGCGCTTTGATTTGGCCACTCCACAACATGTCCTCTTTTGTCTTTGAACCATTGCTGTGTCGCTTTTGCTGGGTGCTTTCGGTTATTGTCTTGCTGGTTAGAGGATCTCCTCCCAATCACTGTTCTCTGACAGACTAAATCAGACTGTCCTAGATTTGTCAATGTTTTCCTGGATATTCAGCGGGGGAAATAAGTATTTCATACATTGTTGATTTTTCCCGTTTTCTCACTTACTTACTTACAGCATAGAGATGTCTATAACTTTTCTGATAGGTACTTCTCAACAGTGAAAAATGACCTTTAAAAAGTATTCCGAAAATCACAATGTATGATTTTCAAATAAATAATTTGCAATTCTACAACCAAGTACGTTATGCCATCCAACTTGTCCTTGTAGGATCACGGGTGGACTAGTGCCTGTCTTCATCGGGCATTGGGTGAGAGGTAGGGTACACCCTGGCAGGTCACTTAGGGGGTTTAGGGAAACCAGTTGACAATTATGTGTTGGAAGTGTAAGAGGAAACTAGTACCTAGAAATAAGCCATGCATGTGCTGGGGGAACATGCTTTACTATGTGTAAGTCAAAGTTACACCTTAAATAAAATGTTTCTCAAAATAACTTTTTCATATTACATAGATAACGACTTTTTGGGGATATGTTCTCTCTCCAAAATTTTTGTCAAAATGGTCAAATTATGCTGAACAGTATTTAATTCATAAATGCAGTAAAAAAATGTTTTGTTTTTTTTTACTTTTTGTGAAAATAATTTTCCTCAAAAATGTCAATCAGAATGTCATGCTCTCTTTTTGTAGAGTAAAATGGGAAAAACTGCATGAATCTGAAGTTTTCGACAGCAGGTAAATGAAACCTTGGAACACAAAGGTACCAGTAACCAAAGATTCACAGGAACTGTGGTTGGTTTTATGGTTTTAGCAACTGCTAGAAATAAACCTGTCCTTTTTTGAATATTCAGCAACTATCTCTTACACAAACTATTTAGTTTTCACTATTAGCTTCCAGATATCTTATTTCAAACATTACTGTAGAGTAGCTGCCATATATTGTCTTTCTGTTAGTAACTCAATTAGAAGCTAGGACAGGGATGGGATCCTTCCAAAACTGAATGCCACAACCTTTAAATATCGTTTCTTTATCAAAATCATAGAGCTTCCACGTCATGGTTACTGATAAACACGAAGAGAATCTTTTTCCTAACAATCTCATCCTTAACCAGACCACAGATCTGTAATAAACCTCCAAAGCCCTTCACCTCTACAGAGAAGACATCTGCAGGCTCAGCTACACAATTTGTTGGCATGGTTTGAGTCCATTTTCCCCCTTAGGAGGAAATATGTCTGCAATTCAAGGCAAAGTTATGCTGAGTGATCGCCTCTGCATGCAGATTTTCATTCTGGTGTAGGCAAAATGTCTCCTGCAGAAAGGCAAAGTCCTCCTCAGCTAATATGATTAATATGAAAATGACCAAACTAAGTGAGTCTTCAAAGTTTACTACAGATTTTGAACTGACTTGTTCACTATCAACAAGGACTACGTCGTAACTTGTGTATTATTCTGCTTCATATGATTTGAAAAGATGCATATAGTTAGTGTTGCTTTGCACTGGAGATATTCCAATAACATATTGTGGTGTGCTGCTTTGTTCAGAAGCATTACATAGATCTAGCATCTATTTTATCACCTGTCTGAATCTGTCCATTTGTTTAGGAAAGAGTCAGGAATGTTGGAAGACAAGGTGACTTGTTTCTGAGTTGTGCTTCTATCTTGTCTGTCATTTTGGCGCTGGTCCTGGTCTGCCACAGCGCTGAAACCTCATGCTCAAACAGCGCAGTCTCTCATTAAGGGTGCCAGGAACATTGATGGCTTCAGGGAGCAGAGCCAGCTTTGCTGTCACAAACACATTTGTCAGGAGCTTACAGGTATCTGGCAATGAGAAGTTGTCACTTCAACCTGAACATCGTTTGGAAATCTGAGTTCTCAATATTATTTCTTAGCTTTTCATTATAGCTCTGGAAATGTGTTTAAGGTCATTGTCCTGCAGAAAAGTAAATATCTGCCCTGGTTGCAATTTTTTTTATTTTTGTTTTTGTTTTTTCAGGCTTTTAAAGGGTTTCCTTCTAAAACTGAATCATATTGTGTAAATTAATATTCCCATCGACTAACCATCTTTTATGTCCTTAGTGAACAAAAGTATCCTCACATAAAAATCCCATTTGCAGTGACTCCATCCATATAACTAACTCCATACATCAAGAGCATGGCGTTAACTTTCCTCGAGTCATGTCACTTTGCATGTAAAATCTAAATGTTACATTTTTGGTATAGAAGAAGGTTTTCTAGTCTCAACACCTTTTTGAAAATCTTTATGTCCACTACACTGCTTGTGGGAAACTGCAAACGACATTTTTGAATTTCTTCTGACGATGGCTTTCATCCAGTCGGTTTGGGTGGTGGTGCCTTTGTCTCTTTGCCAAACTTTTACCATTTTCAGATGGTGATTTGAGCAGCGCTCTGTGTTTTATAAGCTAACTCTGCTTTAAGCTGTCTTCACATCATCATTCATTAGCTGTCTGCTGTGTTTTTGGTCTTTATGATGTATGGTTACAGTACATTAATTATCAAAACTACTCGCAAGTGGACTTTGTTTATTAATTAGATGATTTCTAAAGAGTAGTCCTAAATGGGGAAAAAAAAGTAATCATTATATATGCATAAAACACTCCATGTGTATAAATTGTTCCTTTTTTTTCCTTCCTATTTGAAGTTTCTTTGTTTTAGTTTATCATATAAGATCCCAGTAAAGTACATTTAATGTAATACAATACACAAAGTTTGGGGTGGAAATATGACAAAAGGTGGGAGAATTCAAGGCGGGGACATGGGAATAATCTGGCAAGGCAATGCTTCTCTGAAAACCACATATATTTAATTAGAAAAAAAGCACAGCAGGAAAACAAAACTTGTTGCTGAATTACAGCAAATCAACTAAAGGAAATGGGATTTACAAAACAGAAAAGCCAAACGTAAACCTTCATTAACTCCTAACCAGAAGAAAACAAGGTTGCTGGGAGCAGAAGCAAAGCAGGTATGAAGTGTGGATGATTGGGTGAAAGTGATTTTTAGTGATGAATCACTAATCTGCTTTGGGCACTGAGAAGACGATTAAAATTTAGTTATGTGCAGGTCCAGTGGAACACAACAGGATTACTGACTGAAAAACAAAAACACTTTTCAATAGTTAACGATTTAACTGTCTCACGAAAGCGAAAAAATTGTCATAGAAACACAAAGGTGGGCCAAAACAATTGTGATGCTTTTCATTGTATCAAAAAAATGGTTTGTAAAGATGAAGCTGTTTTTCAGGCAAATAATGTATCATATGTCTCAAAAGAATACCCAAAACATTTGTTGTAGAAAAAACAACAAAAAAACAAAACAAAAAAAAAAAACAACATATTTTAAATTATCTGGCCAAAAAACAGCCCAAAGACCATAAATTACTCAGATCAGGGGTAGAAAATAACTAATTGCTACAATTATAATTTATCACCTGAAATCGTCTCTCTGTTAGGTCCCAACACTATTTTAACATACTTCCAAGAATTTAGGATTTTTGTGATGGATATATAATTTCACAAAACACAGATGCTTTAGACATTTCAGTAATGTTCTTACAAATGTCTCAATATTGCTGGTCTTTGATCAAATATATGTTTTTATATATATATATTTTTTTAAAAAACATGTAACCCTCTTTTTAAATATAGGCTGCAAGCCAACTTACAATGTGGTTTTGGTATTTCACTATTATTTAGTTAATATTAATTTCTTGAATTTGTATGCATCTTAAACAAGATAGGGAAAGGCAAGCTTATCTAGCTGTAACTGTTTTTGATGTTTACATTAGTCGAGTCATGTCATTGAAGCGTGGGCAACAAAGATATAACTTTGTGTGCTATATCTTTTCAAGATCCCAGAAATCACAGTTGTGCTAACAATCTTTTAAGTGGTCAAAAAACCTCAAACTGTCCTTGGGTCTTTGCATTTTTTTTTTCTGACTTCTCTTTGTCTGATATTTTCCATCCCTCTACCTGAAACAACCAACTTGAAACCGCATCTTGACATTTAATCTTGAGCTCTTTGTTCATGCTCACTCTTTCCTTTAACTATTTTGCTATTAAAAATTGACCTTTTTTTAAGCATTTGTGTTATTTTTATTCATTAATTTCTCACAGTTATTTGTTTCATTCTAAAAATATATATCTGCTTGATCATTTCCTGGAACACTGAGCAGCATATTCTCAAATCAATACATGTCAGATAATCACTGAATTCTTCCCATGGGATGAGACAAATTTTTTAAATGATTCTTTTTTTTCCTAAATGAAGGTTTAAGCCCCTAACAGTGTTAAAGAAAACAGCAACTGCTTGGTAAAGTTCTGGCAGAGAGGTAAGTTGATTTGGAAGTTTGTCATTTTGAACTTTGCCACGGAGTTGATGAGCATGCAGCAAGGTAAGTCACAGGTTGCTCAGACGACCTGCATCACACACTTACAGTCTGCTGACGGATAAATGAAAATTCATGCTTTTTCTGAGGCAGCTTCTTTTGGCCACAATAACCTCCGTGGCTTCAGACCTTGTCTATGCAGTCACATACATCTGTTTTCTGGGTCACAGCATTTGCCAACATCTACTGAAATAGAAAGAAAGTGGGGAAAAAAAGAAAAAACAAATCTCTTCAACAACTGGCCCCAGAGTGCAGACCTTTTCTCAATGCCATTTCTTTCAAACTCCCAATTCACTGCTCACTTTATAAAACCTTTCAACACAGTTCAACACGAGGCAAGTTCACGTTCATGTTCAGTTTCACACAATTCGGTTTGCAAAAACACACAATGAAGTGGGGCCTGTTGGTGGTGTGATTTGAACAGTGTGGCGCAAGTACGAAACAAAGGCTCCAAAGATGGACCTTGACAGAGTAGACATGTAATAATGCCTTCATGCTCCAGAAGGTCAGGGGGAAAGTCATGTTATCATCATATGTTGTGTGCAGCAGAGCGTGCACGCATCTTTTATTCTGCTTTTTGTTTTGTTTTTTTTCATCGATGTAGAAGTGAGATGATCATCTAGCAGCCATGACACTGAGATCTAGCAATGATGTCATAATCTGATTATAGGTGGATTATTGGTCTTTTGCATCTACAGATTTGATTAAAGAACATGTATTCTATGAGAATATTTATTTTCCGTGGAGCTTATTTCTGTCCTGGCTTTTTTTATTAGATATATTTCTAATGAGTTCTTCACAAACGTCAGTCATTGCAGCCTGCTCCACCCACCACCCCTTTCTCCCCACTGACCAATACACACCAGACTGTGATCAATAAAACTCATAAGTCTCTTCCCCAGACTGGGGGAGCTGCTGCTGCTGACCCACTGAGAATCACTGAGCGTCAGACAGACCAGACATACTCCTCCTACAGGTGCCTTCTGTTGCATACAAATCTTCATTCTGTCGTTCTCCGCTCTGACACATGCTCCTGTTTCTCTTAAACTTCTGCTTTTTTTTTGTACTTATTCCTCTCTCCTGCAAATGTCAACTGGCTAAACTTTGCGACTAAGTATGAATTGTCCCTAAAAGCCAGAAATTCAACTTTTCTGTCATTTTTCTGCCCATCCATTTTGTACAGCGACAGATGGTACTTAAGCCTTTATTACAGCCTTTTTCCTCTTTCTTCTGGGGTGTTTGGCTGGTGTCTTGTTTCTCAGAGGGAAGCAGTGCTCCAAGGGTTTCATCTATTTCCTCTTCAGAGCCAGTCGCTGGATGTTCTCTCAGTAAGACCTTGAAGAACCAGCAGGGGTATATTTCATGAGACCTTTTGACACTTTGCTTCCTTTAACTGTCTTGGATTTTTTTTTTTTTCTGGTCCACTTGAATTCCTCTTTGAAAAGTCTTGTTAGCTGTCATCTGATTAGTTTGGTGCTTGATTTTTGGGTAAAGCTGTTGTCAAGAGTACTTTGGTACTAAGGTTTGAATTTTGCTCGATGATAACCTGCCCCCAGGGCCTCTTTCAGATGTGTCTTCAGCACTTTCATGTTTCTTTGCAGATTTTGTCATAGTTGTGTTTAACTTCAAGTGGCGCAGCCCGTTACCTCGTTTTACCTTGTTTGATTTAAGGCTGTCTCTTGCTAGTCTGTTTCCAGAGCCTCTTCTATGCTTTTTTTCTTTAAACTTTTTTGTATCTTTTGATCTGCATATTTTTTTCTGCCGCCTCTTTCTAGTGCAACAACTGAGAGTGCCAGACTTATGGAGTCATGCCAGTTTTCCCCTGAGGTCAACCATCCTTGATGTTGGACTAAGCTTGCCTTGGTCACTTTCCAGATTCCCCTGGAAGGCTTAAAAAAAAAAAAACAGCATTTTTTTTTTTATTTTTTTTTTAGTAGCTAGAGCTGCAGAAGCCACCGATTTATTCGCTGCTTTGAACGACAGTGGCTTTCGGGGCAAAGCTGACAACATCTTTGAGGCATAAAGTCTTGCCCAAAAAGAAGATTAAAATGGGTGGATGCATATTGTTGGTGTGCCCAAGTGCTTCCGTGCTTATGAATTTGTTGATTTGTTTCAAGGCAAGATTTAATGCATGCGCTCACATGCAAACATTTCAATTTTTCATAGCCATGTTCAGCAAATTGCATTAGGGTGGAAGCAGCCCCTGTCAAATTTGCCTAATGAAGGAATCAAGATTAAAATGAAGTTTGGGGGCAAAAGCCACTGCATGCTTAAAAAATAAACAGCTTGTCTCATCTAGTTTGCAAATCTTGTAAAATCCTTTGATATCCATTAGATTTATGATCTTTCTGCTCTGCAATGTAAATTAGATTGTGAATAAGTGACTTAATGTTTTCATTAATATGTATTTATATATTTGGCTTGCCAGTAGTTTTGTGTAAAGCAGATGTGGGGGAAATGGGACCCATCTTTTTACACAGACATACTGTGCCAGCCTGAGATAGAGGTGTTATTACAGCAACACACATTCAAATTCCCACAACAACTTTATTATCAGAGATTACATGCAACATGAGAATATAATCATGCTGAGCAAGAAACCAAACCAGACACTCTTTCTCTTCCACTCACAGACACACACACGCACATGCGCACGCAGGAAACCCATATTCAGGGGTGAAATGAGCGTTAGTTCTGGATTCAGTCCCAGGCGTTGGAATATATGCCAACTGATGTCACACATGGCTACACCACTAATAGGAGCCGGAAGGTTGTGGCATAAATGAGGAGCTGAAATAGAAGACAAAAAGGAGGTGGGGAGGTACTGACATTTTGGTGGGCAGGAAGCCCACTGACCCCCTCCCTCCTTCAGTTTTGGAAATCAGGTAGTACATGCCAGGGCATGGTCTGCCTTCTCTAAACTTCACAGCTGCACAAGATTCATGTGTTCCAGATTCACATCAGTGATAACGGCCTAATTGCTTTTTGTTATGAGTCAGGCTATGGGTATTCATCTGCAATTAGTGAGTGATTTGATGATTGCTTTTGTGTGAACACACGGGCCCATATTGCACGCATGCATTTGAGCATATCAGCCTCAGAGAGTTAACTTTGATGTGTTTCTTTGATTGTATCCTCTGGCAGATAGTACTGCTGTTTGATTTGGGGCGCAGGGGTTAGAGTGTCTGAGTCAGCTCTAGCTCGAGGAACAGTCAGTCCCCCGCTCGTTTGAAATCATAACGGTGAAAAGCTCTCCTCAAAAATCAAGCTTCCTCCAAAATATTCAGTCACTGATATAGGAGACTTTCTATACACCCCTAAAAGAAAAAAGCTTGCTGCTGAACTTTGAAATATTGAACAATTTTACCATGCCACCATGCACTGATCGAAATGCTTAGAATATGCTATGCGGAGACATACTTTTCCATCTTATGACGCTCCTTGTTGCAGGTGATGAGGGTTCTTTAAATTTCATATATAAAGTAATAATACACATATTTCCCTGAGTTGACTTGAGTCAACTAATTCAAAAATGCACTTAATTAGATTTTAATCTATACAGATAATTCAATCATATATTAAACTTTTAAGAAAGAACTTGATAAAACCTTGCTGATTTAACATGCGTGGTAGTGTGTTGATGCTGGTGTTACCTATGTTTATAGACCGAGTTCACAGTGTTGGTGGCATTGCTAAGCGATTTCAAGTCATTAATGACATATTAAGTCTGATTTCAATCACCTATCTACTCATCAAACCAAACAAGACAAAAAGGAAAACAACCAATGTACAAAACATAATCTTCACTGTTCTGTTTATTTAGTAATCCTAACTAACCCAAAAGAGAAAAAGTTTAGCCTGATTTAATAATAGTTGTTGAGAAAAAAAATGTTTTCCCACAGTGGGTGCAAATATCTGGTGTAAACTTTAAATATACATAGAAGTGTGAGTGTACTACATGACGTTTTGCTGTGAACTGCACTGTGCCCAGGAAGCACTGTATTCACTGCAATTAAGTTTTGCTCTCAAATGCCAATGAGTATTTTTGTTACAATTTTGGCACATAAGAGGAGAGATGCAGAGAGGCAGAATGTGGAAGACACTGCAAACATGTGGACACCATACTGATTTAAACTCCAGTTTTCACTAATAGTTGTGAACTATGTGGCAAGAGGAGAAAGACGAGGTCAAAATGAGATTTCCTCAAAAAGTAGATAGGCTCACGCTTGAAGAAAGGGTAAGAAGTTAAACCATCTGGGAATAGCTCAGAGTGAAGTTGCTGCTCCTCTGAATTTAAAGAAGCCAGTTCAGGTGGTTTGGGCATCTGGTAGGGATATATTCCCAATCTCTCCCCTGGGAGTTATTTTCAGTCCCACTGGGAGGAGGACTTGGGGCGGACCCAGGACTTTCCGGAAAAATTTATAAGGAAACCATCAATGTTCCCCAAGAGGTGGAGGATGTAGCTAAGGAAAGGGATTTCTATAGATGTAATGGCTGTCTTACATAAAATGCATGAGATGCATGGATACTGCTTTAACAATGATTTTATGATGGCAGCCACGAGTAAAATTCAAAGAGCATGACTTGTAATATAGAGATGAAAACTCAGATAGTCGCATCAGTTGGTGTATCGTAACTTTTGACTATCAAAAGCCGTCTGTCATGCCAACAATGTCCAGTGAATGCTTTACTATTTCAGGTTTTCATCAGTCATGTGAGACCAAGACATGATTTTGGATATTAGAGTGAACATAAATTGGCCCTAAATGGGAACACAACTGTCAACATTTGCTGAGGTCATTTGCTAAATTTTAAACTAGGTTCCTTTGGAAATAAGTAGCAGGATCTTCATTTGTACTTCATTGTTAAATCAACTTCTTGGCTGTTCTTTTTCTTGTTGAAAACAGTTTTTGAGAAAACCAGGATGTCGCCAACCGATACTTTCAACCCCCTACTTCAGTAATATTTAGAACTAACTATCAGCCGTAAAAAGTTAGGCTTTGTGAAATAATTCATTGTATGGAAAAAAGAGGCATGGTGACTGTGATTTGCTTTAGTTCTCATGAATAGAGCTCCAATTAAAAGCAACGGCTTTGTCCCAATGGGAAGTAGAAACCAGGCTCGTTAACAGTACCATTTCCAGTATCTTCAAGTCACAGCAGATAAGGAACACGGTATCACTGCAGAACATTCAACCGGTTATTGTAGGGAGACTGCAAGGCTGCAAAAACATTCCCTGACTCTGAACTGATGATTTTTCTGTGCACAAAAACAATTTACAGAGGACCAAAATAACACTGTAAGCTAATACTCTTAGCTTACAGTGCATTACTGTGTTAAGTCCCTAAAGGGGTCTATTTTCTTAGTCATATAGGGATTTAAATGTACTGTGTTCATGTCGACGAAAAAAAGAAACTGAGGATTTAGGTTGCTTGGAGAACAGGATTTATTTTTTGAATTCATCAAGCCTGCATCTGGGCAAATATTCCTGTGTTTTTGATATTGAAACTTACTCGATTGGGTCTGACATTTTGTGGTTTTAATTGGGAGTGGAGAGAACAAGAACATATACAGAAGTTCAGCTTTAATCAAATCCCATGTGAAGAAACACACTTGATAGTAAAAAGAAGCATCCTTATGCTATCATTTATTCTCGTTAAGGTTCACCACATACTGCTCAGTATATACAACATAACTGAATAGACTCATATGAATGTTGCTTAAAGGCCCAATTACTTACTAATAATCTACAGCAAATACTCAGAAAAAACTTATGCTAAAGGAATGGTATTGTGTATTTCCCAGGCACATAGTCATAGTTTCCAAAGGCTGCAAAATGCACTGGTTGTAAATTCATCAACTAGTTGTAGGGGGTAGTAGCAAGTCCTCCACTCCTGATGTTGTCTTTATTTGAGTTGAAACCCATTATTTTCTCTTTTTCTGTATTGCCTCCTCCAACTCCCTTTGCTGTGTGCCAGAGATGGTCTCTACTGGTACTGTTTTTGATTAAGCCAACGATTTTCCTGATTGCAACTCCAGAACAGAGACACCAATAAAACAAATTAAATTTCTGTATTTTTGTGATAATCATCTAAACTCCTTAATCGAAGCTTTGACTTTGCTTTTGCTTTGAATGTCATGCCAGTTTAGCTATTGTGTAAACAGTCCTTTTTTTTTTTTTTTACTTTATATGCACTTGACTGAGGAGGGAGGACAGGCATTATTTAATAGAAATAAATTATGGTCATACACAGACTGAGATTACTGAGATTACAATAATATCAATAATAATACCTATGGAAATAATCCATAGGTAAGGCACGTTTTTGGGAAATATATATATGTATTGAAGTATTTGCCTCCATTTCTACACAGTTACTCTTATGAAATCAAAGTTTCAATGTATCATTGTCTCATGTCTTATAAATTAATTTGTTATTTTAAAAATGACCAATTTCACACAATAATCAGTGTTTTTAAATTCCAACAAATGTAATGATTTTTTTTTACTTAATTGTAATAAATAAATAGCTATAAAATTTGGATTATGTTTAAGTACAGCAACTTATGACTTTTAGTAAAAACTGGACTGTTTTAACTTTGCTTTCATGTTCAAGTTCATCTAAAGTTACAGATTTAGAGTCTCAACAGAATCAGCAACTTCACACTTCATACTTCAGTATTTTACAGAGCAGGGCTTCTTCCATGTAGTTCTATATTCAGAAGTGTTGAGCATCTTGCTGTGTGTCACTCTTTACAGTCCCTCCATTTTACCGGAAATGTGATTTTTGTATTAACACCTCACCCTTCAGCCTGAACCAAAATAGTAAAATACAAAACATGTGAAAATCCACTCATTTGCATAACAGGCAAGTATTTTAATTTGATTATTTCAAGTTGTACTCTGCTGTTACATTCTGTGCCTGTATATACATTTTATAAAGCAAGAAGGCATCATAGACAAGTGAAAACAAGTATATTAAATTTTGAAAGTTAAAATTGTTACATTTTTGCCAGAAAGTTTGAATTGTTTGACATTTACATGAAATTGCACAGTACCTGGATTCAACGTGTGTGCTGTACCAGGGCTCTCAGCGCTGTCTAGACTACAGGAGCCAAGCCAGACCAAATGAGCAGAGCTGAATGGCCTTTCTCCTGTCATTAACACTGCTGGTCTGCCAACATTACTGTGCATATGGTCAGTGTGTTCCCAGGCGGCCTGGCTGTGCGCAGACGTGCAGCACTTTAAACTGGCATCTTCGCCTACACAGACAAGCCTGAGAAGAGCACACATGTATGCAGCGTGTCTCTTTTTCTTCCCATCTGTCCTACAGCTCATGATTCCAGTTGACAGAGGCAGACGTGTCACAGCTGGCTCTGAGACCAAACTTGAACAATGGCAGGTTAAGCCAACTAGGTCACATGTCTTCTGGAAGCCTCAACCTTCTTATTTGCCTCACAGAAAATTGATGTGATGTCAATGTGATGTCCTTGTCATTTACATTTATGAGCCATTTTAAGAATTGGGATAAAATATATGCGAATAACACAATATAAAGTATTTACAATGCAACATATAAAGATTTAGCTACTATAGTTCTACGAAAGCTTGGAGAATTTTAATATTGGTGTATGTTTTTTTAAAAAACAAGGCAGTTCAAAGTGCTTTACATTGTAAAAGCACAAAAATACAAAGTCATAGAACACACAGTAAACAATTGAAACATTACATTTTGCCAAGTGCCATCAATGCATATCAAAATATTGCTTAGTGTTTCTTTTATTGTGGTTCAAAAGCATCTCTAAGCAAGGGGGGTTTAGTCTTGATTTAAAGGAACTCAGTGTTTCAGCTGTTTTATAATTTTACGGACGTTTGTTCCAGATTTGTGGGGCATAGAAGCTGGTTGACAACATAAAGAATCAATAACAAAATTAATAGGAAGTAATAGTTGACAAATAGTATATAGATGCAAGTAAGACATAAGCGCTTTATATGCAGAATATTTAAAAAAATGTAACTGAAGAATACGATTGTGTGTAAAAAAACAAGTATACAGTCTAGAACGTCTTACAGTTTCTTGTGTTGTTAGGCACTGAAATTACTTTGACTTTTTGAACATACATGACTTGTTTCGACGGTACACTTCCGTCTTCGTTAGAGGTGTCGCAGCTGCTGTCAGAGGCGGTGCAAGGTGCCAGATGACTGAATTTATGTTTATTGCATAGAACAAAAGCTTTCACAATGAGGATGTTCTTCTCTCTCTCTGGTCAGATTTTTACTTGAATATAGGAGCACAGATTCTATGAAAATTTAATAAAAATATGTATTGGTGGATTTGTATTCATCCAAAATCAAGATGCATTCTTACTTTCATATGTAGCGATGGCATCATTCCACTTACAATATAAGGTTGTTGCCTGCTGTACATGATGTGGTAAACTGAAAGGCCATGTCAGGTGAGTGTCAAGAGGAAATGACAAGGCTCATTTGACATGTGGGCTGACTCCAATTAGAATAGTATGCTGCTCATAAAACTGGTGTTATAATCAAACAGGATTTCCACAATTCAAGGGAAAATGCCATGATTAAAAAAAAATAAGTTCTGTAAATTATGTGGTCTGTAAAGTTAATCTGATTTCTTTAAGTCTCCTGGAAACATCCTCTGGGCAATTTATGTTGGTTTCTGTTTGTACTTTCATAAAAGAAAGATCTTTTGTGTTTCTGAACAGCTTAAACTGATAAGCTTTTTCCTAACTCCTGGCAACTCGAGCCGCTATCGCAGCTTCATTACCTCCGACTATATCTGAATACTCGCTTGTTATAGTTGTTCATTTTTATCGAGTTTCTAAGGTTAGAGGAATATTTCTTACTTCTCTTTGTAGGAGAACAGAGACCTCTCTGTGAAAATCAGTTCACTAATAATAGATACTCTAATTGAGACACGGCTGGTGCAAACAGCCAACTTTCCTCATGTGTTTGCACATCTTTAAGCATCTCTGTGACCCACCAATGCCTATGCAGATTCTTTCCTACACCAAAGCGTTTGGTGTAAAAGGAACATCTGTGTCCCCTTCCACAGAGGATCAACCTTGCCTTGGTGCAGAGGCTTTGTTCTAAAACATATATTCTTAACTTAAAGAAAGCTCCAAAGACTTCTTGTTCATTTTTGAAAGAGGTTCCCCATCTTTCAGAGGATTGGCCTATTTGTTGCTATGGGTTCTTTTTCTGAACACGGAAAACAGAAAACTGGAAAAAGACAAAAAAACAAAAATTGACTACTCATCATGTCATGTGGGCTTTCAATCAGAGTTGACTTGATAATAGGTATTCCCACAGCAACAAAAACAAAAACAAAATAAAAAACAATAACTAAATCACCTGTCTAGTGAATGTGCAAAAAACCAACAACAACAACAACAACAACAAAAAAAAAAAAACACTGCCAACTACTGGCAGGGCATTTAAGTCATTAATTTTTCATTTTTTCCAGTGAAGCAGGGTGGATTTAGCTGTCTAGTTCTGATTGTTTGCCATTTTTTGTAATAACAGAATGTGTCTATAGAAAATTGTCCTAGATCTATTACAATTTGCTAAGATTTTGCAGAATAATTGTTATTTTGAAGAACTAAGGTGATGTTTACTTCCATCAAAGCAAAACCTAGCCGTGTAATTATTCACCTAGAAAAAAAAAGATGCAAAACAGCTGCACCTACATCTGTTACATTTAACCATCTCTGAGAGATCCTAATACATTTTTTTTTTATTTGCTGCCTTTAAAAAAAACTCTCCTAAAGGGAAAAAGAATTGCTGCCCTGTTGCCCTAACCCTCCTAATAACATTGAAAAAAATAGTGTTGCTGTGGGCTTCGGCCAAACCCCCCAGGAACAGCTCGAGGCAATGTACCAGTTTTTATGTACAAGACAGAGTCAAAACAGCAGGTTGCACTCCATACTCTGGCAGTGCAATTTTCTTTATACAAATGTACTATTGAAAAGAAAATCAAGTAAAAGTCTCAATTTCTGTATTGCACATACACAAAGTTAAAAGTTACATTGTCTTGAACTAAACTGTTGTGCAACAGGCATTGATAATTTATTATGAATAAACTTAATACAGTTACATTTTCTTTTAATAAAAAAAGTCAGGTCACGACCTGATAGTCAAGAATCATTGGCCAAACATATTTAGTCTCTTGAAGGAATGAAATCAACCTTGTAGGCCACCAAATACTGTACACATACACCAGGATAATCATGAACAAATTATCTTCTGACAATTTAAAAGCTAAAATAGATTAAAAGTGGGGCGTGTGTGTATTTCGGAGTGTGTCAAAAGATAGAACGAGAGGCCAGAGGCATTCCATCCTGGAAATCGGAACAAAGGGACAATAGAGCAATGGGGAGATTGGGCAAGGCCTAGCTTAGAAGCCAGGCAAAAACAGAAATGTAGCGTTGGGGTTTTTTTACTGGTGAATGATAATGTGGCTGCATGTGGTGCATTTTCATGAGTGAGGGGAGAGAGAGAGAGAGAGAGAGAGAGAGGGAGAGAAAAGGGAGGGAGATTGAAGTATTGCTACCCAATGCATGGGTTTAGTGGAGTTATTCAAACTCTGCTTTGAGTTCAATCCATTTTAAACACGCAGCAAAATACCACCCAACATTTGATCAGCAACTCTTAAGAGAAACAGTGGGTGTAGCTTTTCAAAAAGGCATGAAACTAATGTTATGAAACGGTGACGAAATGTTTTGATTTACTAACTTAGTGTCTCCAACCAGAAATGTAGTTTCTTTATGTATCTAGACAGATACATAAAGAAAGCTCTGTCTTACTGTTAGACAACTTGTCGCAATGTCTGGTTTAAGCGATGTCCAGAGAACTAAAAATAAAAAATAAGGGAAGTAAATACAAATATAAATGAATCCTTATGGATGGATGGGCTAAGCTGATGCACTCAGATGGTTTTGGCTCTGAAAAAAGCTGGTGGGTCCGTTTGCTGAATTGCAAACTGAGGCAAACACTGAGGCAAGTCAACTTGGAGAGAGCAGAAGTGACTTCAGACAGAATTTTGAGGTAACTGGACTGCGAAAAGGGGTCCTGCATGTCTCAGTTTCAGCCATGAAAGGGCTAGATTGCCAATTGCACTTATAGTTGATCTTCTGTTTACACTTAAAAGGTTTATAAAGTCCTCTTTCCCGCCCAGCAGATTGGAATAAAAAGTCCATGTGAACTTCTACCTCTTTACAGGTGTGTCTCTTAAAAACATTTATAGACTTTGTGACTTCAGTAACATGGCTTCCAGTATTATGCTGGAAGCCATGTTCAACCTTTGGGGCAGCAAATGCAGTTCAATCTTTGGGGCTCAGCAAAGCTGTGAAACTGAACTTCAATAATTACAAGCTAAAATGTTTGAATTTTATTGAGATAGAATCTTGTCCTAATATGCAAATTTATGTTTTGCTTCTTTTGCGCTGTTTTGGGGGGAATATATGATTTTTCTACTCAACATGTTAATACCATTACCAAGGAATGTACATAAACAAGAATATATGTTTAATGGAATCTGAAAGAATCAGAACAGCACTGAAAAAGTTAACTGTGAGCATAAATCTTGTTATCCCTACTAAGTCTTCAGAACAGCAACTTTAGTTTATAATAATGGACACTAAAAACATGTACATATAACTTAGACATTTCTAGATTACATTTTCCCTGTGAGCAAACATTTTACTGTGCTGTAAGATGTGATTTGAGGTTCCTTCAAAAGTGACTTTATCCACATTTGTACAGTCACCATTTCATGGTTCCAGACAGCAAAATTGAGAGTCATTCTGCTACAGGCTACAGCTATCTCCAAAAAAGATTAACATGATTATTTTGCATACTATAATTAAATAACTTTTATAAAAATGAAGAAATTATAAGATCAAAACAATGTAAACACGCGTTGCTTTGTCACGGTTGTAATATTTCTGTTAGAAAAAATCTCCCCTGCTTGACACCAAAAACTAATGGATTTTTCACTTTTCAATTAAGGGTGAAAAGAGAAAGCTGAGACATGAAAATAAAGGTTTCCAAAGAGTTTGAGCTGCTTGTTGTGCTGGTCACACTCATTCTGAATTCTTCACTGTGTAATACATAACAGCACCAAATGTCTGGCATTTTATTGACATGACCCAGTTCTCTGAAATATATTCTTTTTGTGTTTGGTTGCAAAAAACTTTTATTCATTTCTGTCCCGTATTCTGATGATTTAGATGAGTAATCTGGATGGGAAAATAATTTATTGGAGAAAAGTAATAAAGCAGGAACCGGCCACTGAAGATGATTCATGCAGTAAAGATTTCACTTAGTTTTGCATGGGGTTTTATGCAGTTACAACATTAATCAACTCTTTGGCAGGAGACTCTTAAGATGACTCAATTTCAAGGCAGGTAGTGATGTTTCAGCGGCTCATATGGTCTTTGTAATATGAATGTCTCAAGAGAATCACTTTCAGGGAGAAACAATGGGTGTAACTCTGGAGATTTGGAAACAGAAAACTTTATTGAAGAGAAGACATTTTTGTACCTTCGAAGCCTGCAACCCACATATGCTAATGTTTTCCAACACACTTTTTAAATTTGAATTTCATCTCAGTCATGGACAGTCCTGGTTCCGCTGCACAACAAAACCAGATGTAGCTAAAAATGTTTCATATACTTTAGATATAGCAGCCTACTTATAATGAAAACCATAAAACAATAGTTGGTTTTTATTAGAAATAATGAAGAGTAGAATGCCTCAAAAGTTCTGACCAGACAAAGTAAGGAGAAAGAATATTTTCGTGTCTGGTGTTCTGGGAATGGGATGATACTGATGGATACTCTGCGCTCTGTGGAATGTGCTTACATTCTACAGATGCCATCAGAATGCTCTCTGGGGATTGTGGGAGCCTGGCGAACTCCTTAGTCTTTTATTTCTTTGTGAGGAGCCATTTTTGCCCTGGCCATTTTTGTTCTTTGAGTGAGAGAGTCTACTAATGCAGGGGAGTGCCACTGGCCACATAGTGAGCTTGACGAGTCTCCAGAAATTTTGAACTGGGTGGAAAATAACATCCATGTCAATGGCAGGTTTCTCCTGGCTTTTCCAGAAGAAAGCCGTATTGTGCTTCTCGCATTGCCTGTTGTGAACGATTTGTGCAGAACATTCAATTAATGGGTTTTAAAATGTAAGATTTATTACATGACTACAACTAAGATGACATTGAAGCAGCTCTTTGTGTATGTTAATAAAGGATTGGAATAAGTAGGTAATTTCTGATGTGTGATATAGTTTGAGTTATACTGCTGAATTTAGAAATAATTAATTACCACAATCCACTCTGGGTGTGTTTATGTCCCTGCACATATTTACAGTAATTGCTTATCACTTGTAATTATCAAGTGCAACAAGCTTTGAAAACTTTATTTCACTTTTAATATTTTGAAAGAACTTATAGTGTTTGTTTGAAATAAATAATTCGTCTCAGTTTTATTTACAACGATTTATTCTAATGGGCTTTGTGAAGTGAAAACGGACTTGCATTAGAAATTGTCTGTGGAGTGAAACATTATCCCTGATTTACAATATACATCCTGGAAAATTGGAAAATCAGAGCATGTGAACATTACATACAGAACTTTGAAGCAAGAATACAAAATTAGATACAATTTACTTAAATTGTATGTGTGGGTTTAATGTCCGTACCAGGTTTTGCTCATCTAGAGAATTATCTGCAGTAAAATTTTATAGGAAGCATTTCTGAACAGAGAAGTTTATCTCCTAAAGATTTTCAGTATGATATAAGTCTGGACTTTTTCTGAATGTTTTGAACATAAGGAAATGCTTTGATCTAACCCATAAATTTGTAGCTCTGTCTGTATTGCATTTATTCCGTATTCTGCTATAAGGTAAAACTCCTCCTCAGTGTCCAGTTTTCTATCGTCTTCCAGGATTAACCTGGGTTTAGTTCTGTACATTCTCCTATAATGTCTGACCACCTCCCCTGTCTGTGCTGTGGAAAGGCATCGCCACAGCAGGGAAATGCTGCTGTGGAGCATCTCCCTGCTCATTCATTTCCGGATGAAGTGAAGCTAAAAATGTTTTTTTTCTTCATTTGACTTGATTTTTACATTTTGTAAAAAGCTCCTGCTTGCTAGTGAAGATCAAAACAAATAATGAGTAGATGTTGGTGAATTATATAATTCTACATAAGCTAGGATAATTCAATGATGAACTGAGTAATGGTCTTTTAGTTCATACAACTGAAGAAAATTGTAATGAGAGAAAAAAAAAAAGCATGATTTTGTTAAGCTTTTTCAATAGTCAGAGATGGATTACACACTATGTAAAGATTCAGTAACTTAAGATGTTGTACAGAATAAAAACTCAAAGCCTGGTGACAACTTTAGATGTCAGAGTACTGACAGACTTTGTTGCTGCTTCAGACAAGTCCTGAGAGATGAATTACAGCGAAACTGCAAAAGATTAGACTGAAGATCAGATCTGTCAGAAGATCTCTGCATCTCCTTTTATCCAATTGTTGTTTTTTTTCCAACATTTGGTCTGATGATTATGTACTGTTATACCCCAGTTACAGCAGAGTGTAACTGCCTTATGTTAGAATGGGAAGACATACAACTTTTAAAAATATATGTAAGTGTCACACAAATGTTGTTCCAATAAAAAAAACATTATCTCACACTATGCTGTGGATGTACAGTGATGGAAGATTCACTCAGCTCAGCAGAAAAGACAAATGCTATAAGAAACAAATGTTTTATTTCGTACACTGGTGGGGAAATGTCTGCTTTGCTCCACAGAATTTGGAGTATTCAAACGGTGTACACTAGCGCTCTAAGGAAACGTCTGTGTAACTCAAAAATGTAGCAGTGTAGGCATAATCATTACTGTGCATGCATGATTTTCAATAGCTCCTGGTTAACTGATTGTTTGTAAAACATCCATAATGTTTTCATTTTATGTCTGTTTCTGATAGCATTTCTCAAAAGACGAAACGATATAAAAGGGGCTTCAATTTTGAAAAGAATATGTATTTTTATTTACAATTTATTAAAAAAAGTTGTATCCTTCTCAGTATTAAGTGGAAAATCTTTATTGATGTTATGGCATTAAAACTTTTCTACATTTGCTTACCAGGTTTTGCAAGTTTCCAGGGGTACTTTAGCAATTTATCTTGGGTGAAGAACTCCAAGTCTTTGAGGTTGTAAGAGCGTTTAGTCATCACCCTAATCTTTAGCTTCCAATAAAGATTCTTTATCAGATTCGATTAGAGATCCTGGCTGGACCACTCAAGTTTGAATATGCTTTCTGAAAGAAGAAATCTTTAAAACATTAAAAATTATTTTAAAGCTGTAGGAATCATTTTTGAACCAACTTGAAGGGAGTTTTAAACATAAACAAGATTTCAGAATCTGAATGGTCTAAGTGTTGTACATCTCTTTAATTTTCTTCATGTCTGAGTGAAAAACAAACCTTACGTCATCATATTTCTGACCAAAGTGAGAAATGTTTTGACAAACAACTTAAACTGTTGTTGATAGTCAACTCAAAGTGTGAAATGTCAAGAGGGAAAATAACAACAGCAGTGACATTCTTCACTCAGTAGAATACCACTCACATTGATGACATGTCTCCTAACAACATCTGAATCTCGAATGTCAAACAGAGGAAAACACCCAATCATATTTATTTTTACAATGTCCAGACAGATTTAAATTTAGTTTTAAAACAAAGAAAAAAAAATATTTTTCTTCTTATCTTAGATAATTCTCCATGTTATTTTATAAGTTTTACATGAAGTACACCTTCATTAAAAGTGTGATACTATCCTGTCTGAACCAAAATAATGATTTCTCTTTTTATAAATTCAGAAATTAGACTTGATGTGTTTCTGAACGATCGTGAGTTGTTTTTGTTTTTTAATAATTTTATAAGAAGCTGCTTCTTGTTCTCATCAACATGTTTTCCAGGCCAAGTAGATCCATTCCCCAGGCAAAGGTGGAATCTAAGCCTATAATCTGCTGTTATTGAATTAAAGGCTTATGCCTGCTCTTCGTGAGTATACCAATTATTCTTAACTCTCCATAGCACTCGGCATTTCTTCTATTGCAGTAGACATGTAAAGACAAACAAATGTGTGGAAAGTCAACTTTTATTGTCAGAAATCAAAATATCAAATTTTAAGACTCATACTGACATTAACAAAACACAATTCTTTGTCTTATTTATTAATATCATCTTTAAGAATTATGACATAGACTATGTCCATCAAACACATTCTCCTACTTAGGACCCATTATATAACCTCTTTTAGTGTATAATTTTGTTTTTATTAAAACATTTGTGTTTCATAGCATTTAATTGGGAGTGTTTTGTCTCTTATAGCTCACTTTTGATAAAAGAGGCTATTTCTTCAAAATAGCCTCTTATGTGCAACCTCATATAGTTGCACATATGAGGTTGTGTGAAAAAGAAAGGGTGATTTTTTCTTTTTTATACGCATGATTGGGCCCCCGTAAAGGGCTAAATGGTTCTGCATAATTTATTTTTAGTGGCGTCTTGAATATTTTTTTTTATCCATTTATCCTTACGTTCAGTGTTAAAAATTGCTTCACTGTCACCTCTGAAATGTTTACATGGGAGTTGATGGGTCCATGAGGACACTGGTGTCATGACAATTTAATGTTAAGCACTTTTACAACATTTTTTTCTTTTTGTTTCTAAGCATTTAACGTCAGTGTCATGAATTGAAATTGTATTGTTAGTAACTAATGACACGGTTGCTTTAAGCCTTTTACAACATAAAGTGGAAAAAAAAAAATCTCTCTGTGTGTTTTTAGGCTATGTGTGTGCAGTTAAACCCAATGAATGAGTTTAGTGGAACAAGGGGAATTTTTTTTTGCTAGATAGTGAAGTGGTTTCAAACATTGACCAAACATGCACTTTGTGGCCTTAAGGCTAAAAGTACAGCAAGTTAAACCTAAAGGAGTTTTAATTATTAGAAGAAATATGATTCTTATGTAAGTCAACAAAAAGAAAGACCCAATGAAATCTTCTTGTATATCTCAATGCAAAGCTAGAAAAAAAAAGCTAATTATATTTTATAATCACCGTAAGACGGCAGAGGGATGTCAATTTCTATCCAAGACAAACTGTACTAGAGAACAAGTTCTCAGTGAGCAGCAGTATGTTATTTATATGCTGTGTGCTATTTATGCAGAACCCACTGGGTTAAGCTGCTCGATTACTCACCTCTGTGGCTGTTACACCTCCTTTTCTCACATTGGATTGCTTCTTGGGTATTTACACTGCCTCCCAAAACCCTACAAGCAAAAAAGATCTGTTTTGTTTATTTATTTATTTAGTAAAACCGGTCAAAACAAATCAAGTCTACTCAAACTGCCCAGCATGTTGAGTGACTGAATTACATAATCAAAGAAAGACACAGATTTTTATTCCACTGACTCAGTGGAACAAGCCAAAAAAAAAATGGAAGTTTGATACAACACACTAGTCAAATTTCCCAACATCCAGCACTTCATGTGCTACAAAACAGGAATTTGTCAAGAAAGCAATTGCAAATTTAACCTTTTGGATATTGTGTCTATGACACTTGTTCATTTCATGTTTAATTGTGATGCACAACAAAACTCTGACAAAGAGGAATGCATTACAGAACTTAGGTGAACGCCGAGTTATGTAGTAAAAACACAAGCTGCAGGGCCTATCTCTCGCCTGTCATAAGTAAATCCTCATTCTCTTCTGATAAAGATCTAAAAGAAATTTTGTTTCTCTAGGGAGAAAACAGCTTATTTACCCTAAAGAATGATTAAAGCACTAATGCATTCTACTTGTTGATTAGTGCTTATGGTCTTACTTGTGAGATTTACAACTAATCCAGCTTACCTGTTTAAATTATGTTTTTATCTGCCTTCACTATTTATTCCTGCAGCTGTCTAATATCACCTGGGCTTTAGAAAAGAGCCGAAATTGTTTTGCTTGCCATCAGAGAATAAATAAACCTAAACAAAACAGTAATTTTATCATGATTGGGTGTGACCTGACGGCATTGGACGGACACACAGGCAGGTGACGGCATGGAGTCTTACGTTTATTCTTCGGGGAGACACTTACAACAGACGGATCAGACTCAGGGCACCTCGTAGGTAGCAGTTTAACCAAAAATGAAAACGGCAATCTTACTTCTCAACTCGGTAGGGTTGATCAGGCACTAGTAGCATTTAGGCCGCGTCTGACGAGGATCCCGCCCCGCACCAAGTTGCGGGCAGGCTTAAATCACAGAGATGCAGGTGAAAGCAATAACTCATCAGAAGCTGACAGGAACACATGAACACAAGGTAAACAGAGGACACAGGAAAACTACATGAAAACACAAAAAACCCCGAAACATAACTGACCCCATGACAAATTTAATTGAATACTAAATGCATTTACAGTCATATCTTTCAGTTTCTCTAAGATGGGTCAGCGATGATATTAAAAGCCTGTTAAACGACACTTAGTCTGCATTTTTCAGCCAGCTTACTTTGTTTGCTGTGGCTGTAGGTACTGTGTTGGTTTTCACCTGAACTATGTGTTTAATGTCAATTTTGTGTGATATATTGTGCTTTACAACTAACATATATTAGAACATTTTTGTAGTAAGCAAATTTCTCTTTTGTGTAATTATGTTTTCCCTACATTTAAAAGTCACTGTTTTATCCTTTTTCTTGTAAAGTTATAGATTTAGTTAAGAGAGGGTGGCCTTTATTGCAAAAAATATTAATCATAAAAGCTTTCTTGTCGCTGTGTCTCGGCAGCATCAAACCTGCCATCTGCTCAAGTAAACATCAATGAAGTGAACAGGTGGTCCATCTGAAAATAACATCCACATTATCCCTCCTTTTGGTTGCATCCCTTAAATATATATCTGAATTTACTACAAATATACTCACTTTAAATCTTGTAACTTTTCATATGCTAGTATTGTTTTAAACAGAAACTCTAATCATAAAAGATCAAAGTTATGATAAATTTTGGATTAATATGTGTTAACATATCCTGTAACACCAAAGCCTGCAGCTCTATTGAATGTCTGGTATAAAACTCCCCTGAGTTTCTCTTGACTAGAATGTCTACAATAAGAATTATTTTTAATACAGAAATTAAGCCTACTGAAGATTATGTCCACGTACTGTGCAGTATCTGCATTTAATGATAAAATGTTGGGGTTTCTTTTGCATTAATTAGTTCATCAATACAGTAAGACATGGAGGCGGTCGGCCTGTGGTTTTGCTGATATGCAAAGGAAACTCAGTTACTTTAATAACCTACGCAAAAATGCAAATGATGAAAGTACATCATCGGCATCTTTGAGTCTAGTGTAATCTAGGTTTGACAATAATCTGGAGATTCACTTTGAGGTGTGGGTTAGGCAAGTTTGTTGGAAAATCAGTCACAATGATAAAATAGTTTTTGGAGATTTTGGTGCCTTTACCAGTCATTCTACTAATTTGTTCAGGTAAAATGCTTCTGGCTCTGCTTCAGGAGTGGCTTAACACAAACAATACAACAGTTGTAGCTCATGTCCTACAATGTGGAATGGCTTTTGTACCCGATCCTTCATAGGCTGGGTTATCCCAGCTGCTTATGCACCTCGGTCTGCAGCCATTTTTCCGTCCACTCAATTTTTCATACATATGGTTGAAAACAGTACTCAGTAAACAGACTGTTTATTTAGCAGTTGCTTTTTTTTTTTCTAACTTTTAGTCCCTGTGGATAGTGTTAGTGACTGTTTACTGGACAACTGTCAAGTCAGCAGTATGTCCCTCTGGCTGTGTAGCCTCAGACATGGTTATAACATATTTCTGTGATGAAAATGTCCTGCTCATGGAACCTGTGCAATATTCTATTTTTTTGCATCAACTGAAGCCATAATAATAGAAATCAACAAAAAAACCTTTAACGTATATCATGTGTTGCAATGATTCTATATATGAGTTTCACTTTTTGAATTGAATTAATGATATAATTTAACATGCAATAATATTCTAACGTTTCCCCATGATTAAAATTTGTGAGGCACTCACATTGACATAAGACTTCTTATGTCACTCCTTCCAGCCAGTTGTATTGACATTTTAGCTTTAGGTTCTCCATGTGAAAAATGCAACATCAGAGAGAGAGAGAAAAAAAAAACATTTTATGTCTATGTCTCCTTTTAACTTTATTAAATTCAGTCAAACACATACTTGCTTCTAGAGCAAAGTAGTTCCTAAAATGAGTTTTTAGTGGAGTTTTAATTATTTTTTTAGTTTTTCTCATGAGCTTCCAGTGTGTTGTTCGAAACCTCAATGATGCATATTTTGAAAGTGAGGGGAAAATCTTGCTGACTACTGTGTATCCTAACACTAGGTTCAATGAGAAGAAGTAGCATGCAAGCTCCCGCACTGTGGGACATTTGGCAAAGTGGAGACAGAGCAACAGCCTTTAGAGAAAATATTTAAGACACTTTTGCCATGTCAGTTTTTCCCTTGAATGATTGTGATTTTGATAGAAATAAAACCAAAGCAAACAGCAAAGCGTGGTTATGCTGGATTAAAAAAAAAAATCTAGTTAATATTGATAAACTAGAAACAAGAAGTGTAAAACTTGAGATTCAGTTCTTCTGTAACATAAAACAGTTTTAGCATTTGTTTTAATTCAGTTTGCAGTTTTTCACTCTCTACCATACACTGTGGTTTCAGTTAGTTAATTACTGGGTTTGGTCTCACTTTTTGAAGTGTCAGATTCTTATCTCAGTGTGGATAAGCAGTCTCCAGTGGCATACACAGTTTTTGCAACACTCTGCCTTCTGTTGGATCAGGATGAACTTTCTGCCATCGCAGCACATTTTGCTTATTTGAATGAAAATCGATATTTTACACAATTCACTTTAGGGTCCATGCGTCAAAATCTTCCTTTTGAAGATTTTGAATATCTGCTAATTCTCTATGTTGAAACATAGAATAATTCATGAAGTGAATTCCAGAATTTAATGAACTAACACAAAATACTATGCTGTGCTCAGGTATAGCGCAAAACAAAACAAAAAGTTTCCCTCTTAACACAATTCTTCTGTTTTGACTTTTTCGTCAGAATTAAATGTTTCCAATCATCAAATACATTTATGTCTGACAAAGTTATTCCGAGTATACCAAAAAATAGTTTTAAAATTATGATTTCATTTACTATAGGAAAAATACAGTCAAAGCCAAACTAATTCTGTTAAAAACTAGCTCACTTTTTCCATTTCTCAAACTGAGTAGTTGCTTATGCCAACTTTGGCAGCAATGAATGGCATCAAACATTTGTGCTAACAGGCAGTTTTTTTTTCAGATTCTTGCAGTAATTGTGTCAAGTTTGAACTTTCACATTGCCACATTGAAACCTGTATGTGCTTAACCTTAGAGTAAAGCAGCAACCGAGCAGAAATCATGGGGCTTCCACCATGGTGTTTTTTTAAATGCCGTTTTTTGGTATTGCTCTCCACATAATAGGATGCACATCTTCAGCAAAAAATTTGAGTTTATTGTTGGAGATCATCAAGATTGTTTTTTTTTTTTTTACATGCGAGACAGGCCTCTGCTTTGTTTTTAGTCAGAAATAGTTTTCACCTTTAGAAGGCAAGAATACCAATTTTCCTGGAATCCCATGGATGCACTCTTTGACAAGTTGCTTTCTTATTGTTGAATCATGAACACTGACCTTAACTGAGGCAACTGAGGCCTGCAGTGCTTTAAAATGTTTTTCTGAGTGTTTTTGTGACATCCTAGGCAAGTCATTGATGTGCTCCTGGTGTAACTTTGGTAGGCCAGCCAGTCTTTGATAGGTCCTCTACTGTTCCATGTTCTCTAAGTTTGAGGATAATAGTTCTCGCTGTGCTTCTATTTAGTTGTAAAGCTTTAGAAGTGGCTTTGTAACCCTTTCCAGGCTGATAGAAGAAAAAAATCTGAAAGGGGGCCAAAACACTTTTTTATTGCACCATACACAGAGCCATGCAAAGGGTCCGTTTCTGTCAATTTCACAGAAATGTGTCATAAAGAGATGATAAATCACAATGTTTACTCACATTTTCCTAATTGTTGTAGTTTCTAAACGGTCCCTGGCAACACAACATTTTTAGTTTCCCCTTCAAAATCATCTTAGAATTATAGCTACATGGACATTATCATCCACAAGGTCTGGTACATAAAACTGTTACTGCGCATAAATAAAATACGAGTGCAATAATGCAGCGTGTATCGTAGGAGAGGGCACAGGATCTCTGAGTGCTTGTGTTTCCATCAGCAGGGCTGCAGACTTGATTGATGATGCGATTGAGGCTGGGAAGTTTGCAACAAATCAGCTGTGTTGTTATGAGGCTGTCTGGCAAGGCTGGATGTTTGGGTCTTGACAATGTTCCCTCTGCCCTTCTGAGAACAAAGTTTCCACTGAAATGCCTGACCTCTGACATAAACATAAAATGACTATTTATCTATCTATCTATCTATCCATCTATCTAATCATTCTTCCAGGTTGGTAAGGAAGAAGTGCTTTCCAGTATTTGCACACATGTGGTTGCACAAACACATATAACCCTCACCAGCAGTGGTTCACCTTTGTCAGCCTAGGCATGCTGATCCACACCCATATTCACCCACTATCCCCGGTCCTCCTGCTGCCAATAAAAATATGAGGAGTGGAGACAGTGAGATTGAGCTTCCTGCCACGGCACAGGGGGAGTTTGGGTAATATTCAGACAGCTTTGCCTCAAGCAATGAAATCAAACAGAAGCTCCCTGCAGAGTGAGATGTCTGTTATTAAAGGCTGTTCTTTTCCTGTCAGGGTCAGCTCAGACCCTGTTATACTCATGCCAAATGGGACAAAACCAGACAAAAAGGCAATGGAACATGCAATGAAAAAACATTGCTCACACCGTGATTATTTAGTGCTAATCACAATTTTTGAAGATTATCTATTAGAGTTTACAAGCAAGAAGCAGTCAAACAGTTTTCTTACTTTAACTCATTTGTCTTCTATTTCTGTTATGAACAAGGAGTTGAATAGTCATAGCCCCTGAATAGTTGAATAGTTAAAAATTAACTTGAAATAAAGTAATGTTTATGCTGTGGTCAAGGGAGATGACCACAGCATAGCAAATATATATATATATATATATACACACACACACACACACGCATACATAGTGGGGGAAAAAGTATTTAGTCAGTCACCAATTGTGCAAGTTCTCCCACTTAAAAAGATGAGAGGCCTGGGCAACAAAGGAGTGGCTTCGTAAGAAGCATTTCCAGGTCCTGGAGTGGCCTAGCCAGTCTCCAGATCTCAACCCCATCGAAAACCTTTGGAGGGAGTTGAAAGTCCGTGTTGCCACCGCCAGCCCCAGAACATCACTGCTTTAGAGGAGATCTGCTTGGAGGAATGGGCCAACATTCCAGCAATGGTGTGTGCCAACCTTGTGAAGACTTACAGAAACAGTTTGACCTCTGTCATTGCCAACAAAGGATATATTACAAAGTATTGAGATGAACTTTTGTTATTGACCAAATACTTAT